>BHDV01015443.1:54864-76574 GCA_005406045.1 Adoxophyes honmai
GTTCTACTTTCTCACCCTCAATCATAATCTTACATTCTGTCCCACAATCATCTCTTTCAAACACCATAGCTTTCGTTTTGTTTACTCGTACATTTACTTTCATACCTTTCCTTTCCAATGTGCCACATAGAATGTTAACCATCTCCTGCAACTCCTCCTCCGACGATGCTAACAACACTTGATCATCAGCGTATAGGAGACATTTGATGGTCAACTCGCTCATTTTTATTAGTCCAGTCATTTTCGAAAAAATGGCTTAGAGATGCAATTGAACCGAGAAATCTAAATGTTTGAAATGACGTGGCGGGTGCCTAAAAAAGCTTAATTTTGAAATTGTCGACCAAGATTTATGTGATTTTTCCGCTAATAAAAAAAAATATTTTTGGGCAATCACTCGGTTATTTGACGGTTATTTTAGGCACCTCCCACGTAATGTCAAATATTTAGCTTTCTCGGTTCATTTTCATTTCCAGATGTCATAATGACTGTACTACATGTGACTGATTGCTTTTAGACTAGTTTTCAGTGTCCTTACGTTTTCGATGAAACGGAATTCCGAGTGTGGTCGCACTAAATGGTTAACAAAAGTCTAAATGACCATTTTTGATTTTACAGGCAAGTGACAGACGTTGCAGCGACGCGCCCTTACTTACCAAAGTCGACATTCCTGATAATGATAGACATTTTGGCCGTGATTCCATTCTACAGAATGTTCTCGCCCGATATGTGTCCTCCAATTCAGTTGTGGCCGAACTGCCTTGGGCTCATCGAAAGCTTTGTGTTAGTATTTTTGTAAAAACTATAAAGGATTTGCCAAGTGAGGGATGGCTTAGGCAATAAGTTTGTTGAAGACAAATTAAAATGTACTATTGACACTTAAGCCGGATTTCTTGCATGAAATTAGGTTCCCGCGTGTGTCCCTGGTTATAGAAAAACTTACACTCATACTACACGATGCAAGAAAATAAAGATAACCAAGAATTTTCTAATTCTAGCAAGACCAAACCAGTCTTACTTCAGTTCGACTGCTTACTAATTAGCTAGGTAGAAAAACCATACTTCCTTTTTGAATTCTCGAGATAGTACTTTGGTATCAAATTTTAATTGTGTGTGGGTGTTGATAGACCTGTACTACTATCCAGAACTAGGATAACAAGTTATTTATTTTTCGTTTCAGTGTTTACAGGATAGTGGAATATTTTTCTTTGACAACCACTCACAACCGTTGGGAGATCGTTATCGGTTTCCTTTTACTCACTGGTTGCGTCATTAACATCATCAGTTGGAGTTGCATACTTTTAACCTACCCTAACAACGATTACTGCCACAAATGTACATACCAACTCTATGATTGGAGAAAAGATGTGATTCTAAGCGTACGTTTTCCACTAATTTTACACAGCGATGTTCATCTATAACCTGTGTAATTTGTTTTATTTTGTTTGCAGCTTAACGAAACTGAGGCGCCGGAATTTATTTCATTCATCTATTCGGTATCATTTGTTTGCTCGTTTGTTATGTCCACGGTGTTTGGTGGGACTAACCCAACCAATGTGTTGGACTTCACATCAGCATCTGCTCTAATGATATTTGGATACGCTGTGATAACCTTCATTTTATTCCCTAAAGCATTTGGGGAGTCTTTATTGAGTTTGCGTCGTATTTGTGAACATTTGCCTCGCATGCAGTCCATTATGGAGGAAACCAAAAGGAAAAACCCTAATAAACAAGCGCATGTCGACGTGGGCAACTTTTATAATCTGGTGTGGAAAAAACGTGGAGGCATTACCAGTATTCCAGATGTTATAACAGCATTGCCAAGATATTTAAGACTTGAAATAAGGCAGGACTTGTTGTGGCCCGTTTATCACCATAGTCCCACTTTTAGACGCACTTCTGCATCATTTAAACGTTGGCTATGCGACCTGGCGCATCTAGACTACAAATTGCCAAATGAGAATTTTTTCGCCGGCCCGCAGGCCCGTGCTCATTTTTACTACCTCAAATCTGGCGTAGTTCAGCTTATCTCTGCTGAAGATTCAATGACACCATTAATATCTGTAACCAGCGGAACAGTATTTGGAGATATAAACTTTTTTGTGCCGCCTGACACAAGAAAAGTAATCACACGCTGTCTCACGTATTGCGAAGTTTTCTTCATTACACGTGCTGATATTTTAAAGGCTTTACACTTATTCCCGGAAGATCGGCAGAATATTTTGTTCCGTGTCAAAGATAGGTTAAAGCATGCTCGAACATTGCACACTTGTAAGCAGCATGTAAGAGGGTTAGACCGAGCTGAAGACGAGGGCGTTGCGTGGGTGAAGAAACGTTGGTGGGAGTTGAATGAGGCTATTTCAAATTTCAAAAAGAGTTCAATCAAGGGTGATATTAGTTGCGACTTGCCTCCTGAGGAAGCTGTCTACCACTGTTCCAAATACATCGGGCGATTGGTTTTGTGTCCTGACGCATTGTTAAAACGAAAATCTATGTTTGTCAGCTACAAGTTCCCGTGGATATTCTTACCAAACTCTGCATTTGGCGTGGTTTGGCAACGAATCGTAATGTACACCGTAGGTTTTGTTTTGATCCTTCATCCGCCAAACATAATAAAAGAAGAAAAACCTATATACTTCAGGTTATTTCGAGCTTGGGCTGATCTAGTTTACATTGCCGATATTTGTGTCTTGCTAATGACTTCCATAGAAACACAAGGACATCTTGTTTCAAACTTTGCTTCGATATTGTTCTTACGCTGTAAGAGCATATCTTTTATTTTTTCCTTGCTCGCTACTGTTTGGATAGAGGACTTCATGCTTCTTATCAGCAAACCTGAATATTACACAATCTGTCAATTCAATAGGCTGATTAAAATATTTGTTCTTTTCTCCGACAAGCACGCGACCCGAAGCATAGAACGTAATCCGTTTCATGAAGTGTGTTTCAAAATTGCATTATTCGAAATCAGCTTCGTATATGTGACGGGATATTTCATTTACGAATTTAGTAAGTTAGTGCCTGAATTGACAGATGCTTACTTTTTTGGTACAAGCCGATACTGTGAGATAAACCCCAAGAACGCGACATGTGATCCCACTGTTTCTTTATTCGGCATAGCAACCACGTGGACGTTTCGTTTCTTGTACACGGACTATTCGCCTGAAACAGCAACAGATGTCTATGTGGCTGTCAGTATTCACATGATTGGTTTCATGATTCTCTTGTACTGCAAGGCGAATCTGACCGCAGTGATTTATCTAAAACACAAGGATATCGCGGACTACTTGTTTTTTGTGTCTAATATCACAAAGCATTATGTCGAGTACAGTATTCACCCGAACCTATTGAAGCGATTGGATAGATACCTGGTATGCCATTGGAAGTTCTACAAAGGGAAGGAGGTGACAAATCCTGGTCAATTGAAAGACGAACCGTACGATATTTACTGGAAAACGCACGGGGAAATAGCGGTGAACATTATAAAGGAGTCGAGGGCTTTCGCTGATGCTGATATAGCGCTTGTAAAGGAGCTCGCGAATCATTCTAAATTTACGATTTTGCCGAGCGAAGCGAGACTCGTGGTATTCGGAACTGCGTTAAAGAATGTCACTTGGCTAGTCAAAGTAATTACTCATTCTATACTATGAACAGTTTTAGTTGTAACCCGCGATACAATACTTTACTTATATGATTGAGCTTTTGATGTGAAAGAGTCGTACCGTGAGTTGCAACCAGTCGCTTAAGCATTTATGACTTCTGGTTTAATTTTTCAACATAAATTTTATACAAAGGGTTTCATCAACACGACGTATCACAGCGCATCGGGAGAGACAACTAGGATACACGACAAACCGGGGACACTGCTCGGCTTTGGTTCTGTGTTTTTCGAAAAGAGTTCCTTGCTAACAACCATGACACTAACGGACTGTGAGGTGAGTTTATTTAATCCATAAAAAAACGCATGTAGGTAGCATTATTATTCGTCAATATATTCCACATCTATCCTTACTAATATTATAAGTCAGAAAGTGAGTTTGTTTGTTTGTTCCGCTTTCACGCCGTAACTACTGAACCGATTGCTTTGAAATTTTGCAGACATAAAGATAGAAGTCCGGATTAAATAATAGGGTACTTTTTATTCCGGAAAAAAATAATGTTCCCGAGGGAAAACAAAAATATAGTTTGCTTGATAGATCGATTTCAATTGATGATAGATCGATATCGATCGATGATCGATCGATAGATGATAGATCGATGGCGCTGTGTGTCGTTTGAAACGAGAAGTTTTCTTATAGTTGTGCTTTATACCGCAATATAACCGAGTTCCACGCGGGCGAAGCCGCGGGCGGAAAGCTAGTCTATCTATATTCTGTTTATTTTTAGATTTGAAAATCAACAGATAAGATGTTTTTTTCTCTGGAATCTAATGGTAAAACCGGGAGTGAATAAGGCAATAACACTTATTAGCCACTTTTAGTTAAAATGTTTTTTAATCAAACGGTATCATCATTTATGGCGATGCAAACTTAAGTACTCACAAAATGTATAAAGATTTGATCGTTGAAATACAAATCTTAAAAAAATATTACTCAGTTTTGTGGTGTCCCATACCAAAAATATCTGTATAAAATATCGTCACAAAGCTGATATTTTTGAGTGTGGTATTCTTTCAACTGTCACGTTTTCTGAAAAAAGTAAGAAAACGTAAATTTGGTTGTAAAAACAAGTCAAATATTTTATTCGTCTTAATAACCTATAAGTACTAGGTACTAAGTATCACAACAAGCTCTTTTCTACAATTTTGTCGGCGACTGATTTTATTTTTATAGCTATATTAAGAAATTTTCTTCCTGCTAATTTAATGAAATTGGTATGTAGATTGTAATGCAGAGATAACAATCAGGCAAAACTTTCACAGTTAAATTATTTAATCTGTTAATAATTCTGACGTATATCTTTTAGTTAGCTGCATTCTGAATGCACCATTTTATTTCAGATTCTTTACATCGGTAGAAATGAATTTTATCACATTTTAAAAAGATACCCGAAAGAATGGTCACACATCGAATCGTGTACAAACCATTTCAGGGCGGCCTTTCACGATTTAGTCAAAGTTAATATGGATCAAAGTTTACTGGTGTGTATTTAATTGGTTTTAGTATACAAGGTGGCCGGAAATTGACCATAAATATTTTAACTGGTGGTCGGATATACAATTTTTATATGAAAAAAAACGAAAATCTGAAAACATTGCTCAGTAACGCATTTTGTTAACCGCCTAGCATCGCAATGTTGAACACGAATAAGAATCGTGGATGCAGGTGCCCGCCGGCTAAAAGTAGGCACAACACAGAGCGCATTTACCTGAAAAGCGATAAAACATTTGCCTCCCACAAGGTCACTATTGAACATTTTTAAGAGATATTTTATAGGGGTTTTCAGACACATATTCCACACAATTGGTTAACCCCTCGTATGCGGGAAATGAAAAATATACTGCATTGGAGCCTATTCTGTTTCAATATCTACAAATGATGGTGATTAAAAAAAAAAAAAAAAGATATCCTTAAAATGGAGCAGATCTGCTCCGTAGCATACGAGAGGTTAAAATATACACGGTCAATTTCCTGCCACCTTGTATGTTTTACGCACGTTTTACGAGTATGTGTAGTTACTACCAAATAGTTAATGTTTCTATCTGCTCATCGGTAGATTGTTGTAAAAAAAATGTAAAGATGGGTTACCATATTTTGTATACAACAAGAGGGCACTACTTTTTTAGATTTCTTATTTCACAATTCATTTATCTAATACACAAAAATAAACACAACACAAAACATGAAACATAATATAAAAAAAAATAGTCAAATAAACCGCCCGCTTCATCCCTGGCGCAAAGGTGCCCAAAACACTAGCCGCGTTACCGCGTTGTACTGCGATGGACAACCTTTGCAACAGGAATGACCCAGAGCGTGGGCCAAGACCCCTCTCACGGAGACGGCGCCCCACCTCCTTAAAAAAAGCCAATGCCTCCGAGCCCCAACAACCTGTCGTCTCCACTGCAATTCACAATTCTATAAAGCCACATGGCTTGTGTGTATGTTAGGCATCCTATTACCTAATATTATAAATGTGAAAGTTTGTGAGTATGGATGTTTGGATGTTTGTTAATATTTCACGCAAAAACTACGGAATGGATTTTAATGAAACTTTACAATGATGTAGCTCATACGTCAGAATAACACGTAGGCTACAATTTATAAAGATATTGTTAGAATTGTCCAAAATATGACGATAAGTGTCAAGTAAGTAACCGAAATCTACGCGGACGTAGTCCTACTATACGTTATTATTAATTGAAGCATTTTTTGGGAAGTGATAATTTGTTTTTTTTTTTGTAAAACATAGGTAGGGTGACGGCACCAGTTATGGACGGTTTAAGTTGACAAGCACCAGTGATGGACACTTCAATCATAATTTAAAGACCATAGAATTGTGAATTGACTGTCGTAAAACAAATGACTTTTCCTTAGTGGGTAGTAAATAAGAGTCATTGTCCATTACTGGTTCTATGTCCATTACTGGTGCGGTCACCCTAACCCTTTTATTTCAGTACGAACATGGTCAGGATGGGCGCTTACTGTCCTTAGACAGTGAATATGTCGAAGCACACTTAACCAGAAAAGCTCAAACTCACAGATTGAATGCCCACGTACCAGCCCAAGAGAGCACCGATGATGCCAGAAGGCCAGTAATCAAACCAGTAATTGATAAACCTAAAACAAGGTGGAATAACCCTGAGTCTGCGTAAGTTTTCAAGTTGAATGTACTGAAATAAATCTCTTTTCCGACTTCTTTACACTTCAATTAAATGCATAACTAATTGAGGAGTCTAATGGTATCGGGTTCAGCTAAGTTCGCGCTATAGGAATACATACTGCTTGATATTTTAGTTACATTTTATAAAATAATTATTAGTCTTGCAAATCCAAGATGACGGATATGGAAACTGTAAGATGACGTGCAATTTTCGGTCAATTGGAAAACGTTGCATTTATTACACAAAAAAATCATCATTTTCGATTAGTTTGGCTATGCTGAACTTTAGATTCAAGATCACTGACGATGATCTGGTAACTAAAGTCTTGGAAATCCATTTCAAGTAGCGTTACGCTCTACCTGACATTTTATAATTTAAGAAACCTTTAATTGATTATTTTTGTTCGCTCTGCTTCATTGATCGGGACAAGAATTATAAATTCTTTGACTGAAATTTTATCAGACTCGTATTAGATAATAAACTACTCTCTCGACGGTAAACGGTAAATCTATATTATATAAAACCGGCCAAGTGCGAGTCGGACTCACGCACTGAGGGTTCCGTACAAACCGATTACAACCCCATCTAGTGACAGATTTTCGAACTAATGATTAATTTTAATTTTATTTATTAAAAAAAAACTACGTAGTTGATTTTGTTCAAACCAATTTTCGTTGATAGTTTTTATGGTAATGTACATCATTATCATTATATTGTTTTTAGATTTATCACTCTTTTATTTTAGAAGTTAGAGGGGGGGACACAACTTTTTCAACTTTGGAAGCGTATGTCGCGCAAACTATTCACTTTAGAGAAGTATGTTGTTAGAAACCTCAATATCATTTTTGAAGAGCTATCCATAGATACCCCACACGTATGGGTTTAATAAAAAAAAATGAGTTTCAGTTCCGTGTATGGGGAACACTAAAAAAATATTGCTTTTTTTTAAATTTTGTGTCACAATCTTATTACAGTTCACAGAACACATCTACTCACCAAGTTTTATTACTATAGTTCTGATAGTTTCGAAAAAAAGTGGCTGTGACATACGGACGGACGGACAGATAGACAGACGGACAGACGGACAGACATGACGAATCTATAAGGGTTCCGTTTTTTTGCCATTTGGCTACCCGTTGTCACCCCATAACATGAAAACGGCTTGGCCGATTTGGCTGATTCTTTTTTTTTTGTTTTCTAATACTCTGTGGAAGATTCTTACAAAATAAAAATATTAAGAAAATCTCTGAGAAAGATTGAAAAATACAAAATAGAGTAGTAGGTACATCAAAGCTACTCTAAGGCGGTACGAAGTTCAATAAATAAGCAAGTACTCATATTTGTCACTTGACCTTACAATTCTACGTTGACGATCTAGTTAAAATTAAATATATTTCAGATTCATGAAATATTGGATGCCTATACGAGCTGTGTCAGTAGTTATGTTCATAATCTGTACTTCTGTACAAGGATCATGTGGAGCCGAATATAGACGATATATTTTAGGCTTCAGTTTGTCATGTAGCGTGATCACTTACGTGGATATGATTATTAAATGCTTTGTAAGTATTATTGTGGTAATTCACTGGTAGACCTTTAATTTATTTATTGAATCATGCGCTATTTTGCAGGTATTCATATACTGATCTATGGATAAATGCTTATACATAAACCCACACAGACTACCTAACTACATCACAAAAATCTAACTAAAGAGAACTATCGGATTATATATCAAAAATGTAAACATCAGTCCATATTTTTTCATCTTTGCACTCTGTATATTATACAATAACACTACAATTCCTTAACATTTATTAATTTGGGAAAGACTCCAATAGAGAGATCTCTCTCCAGGCAGATGTTATGCCTGGGGACCGAAGTCCATAGAGAGGAAGTTGGAAATTGTATTTATTCAACCGATCGTCGAAACTTCGATATCGGGATGTAGGCTTCCTTTTTTCTTGACAGTAGAAATTCTACCACTCGATGATAGATGGCGCTAGGTGTCCCTACACCAGCCCCCCTTTTTAGACAGGAGGTCAGTGCGGAATCGCAGTGCAAGTCTGTGTTTCATGTTCTTGCAAGGGCCAGTTGCGTTGGCTCGAGCCGCGTTGGCGAGCGTTGATGATCTGCCGCGATTATCGGAGAGCTAGTTGCTCCAATCCGAAGCGATTGGCGGAGTGAGAACCTTAATGAACTACGTGCGGTCTACGTTGAATGCGTAGCTGGCTATGTAGGTTACACACTGTAGACACCAGGCATGGAGATATGGCAACATGCTAGTGGTGCACAGTGTGGTAGTCTGGCAGGAACTGCGTCGTTGTCGTGGTGTAGGTCTTGGAAGGTAGCGTTTTAAGTTCATAGTCGAGGTTCATCAATATGGGAAAGGCATCGAAGGTTGCGTTATTATGTCCAAGTAGGGGTCACCAGTTTGGGAAAGACTCCAATAGAGAGATCTCTCTCCAGGCAGATGTTATGCCTGGGGACCGAAGTCCATAGAGAGGAAGTTGGAAATTGTATTTATGCAACCGATCGTCGTAACTTCGATATCGGGATGTAGGCTTCCTTTTTTCTTGACAGTAGAAGTTCTACCACTCGATGATAAATGGCGCTAGGTGTCTCTACAGTAATTATTAAAATTATCACTGTCTCATAATTACGAAAAAATCTTGTTTTAAATCCGACTTCAAATAAGGAGGTTCTTACTTGAGCTGTTTTTTTTTATTTGTAATTCAGGCTAAATGTTGACGATTGCTTGTTTACATTCTTGATATCAAATTAATTATTACGCAATTTTCTATAAATTTGAGTCGCAAATCAAAGTCGATTCACTTCTTATAATTCTTAACCTTACCTACCTATTTCAGATGGGTTACTACGACGACAAAGGCATAGTTATATATTCCAAAGTTAAATGCCTATTGAACTACCTGTCGCATGGTTTTATATTAGATGTAATAGCTGTCGTTCCATGGTACACATTCATGAAAGGCATACCAAAAGTAAAGATAGCTGACGATTGGCACCTATTTTTACACACAGTGTGCAAATTTGCTAGAATCCATCTACTTTTAGGCTATTTCAACTACTTGGCCGATAACCCGACAGTTCGTGTTGCGATTATTGTGGTGAGCATTTTAAATAATCTAAGTTGCAAATAAAATAAAAAAATAGATGCCTTTTGAGATAAGTCCGCCTTTGTATTCTGTAATTTTTATTTGCAACATATCTGTATTCTTTATCAGTCTGTTTGTGCAATAAAGTTTTCGTTACTTTGTTTTAAGTAAGCCTATAACATGGCCGATCTAGTCAGGCGGAACTGTAATTTTATATATATAAAAAATCTTGTCAGATCTTAAACGGTCAAAAGATTAAATTATGTAATTTGTAGAGAATTAATAGTCAAGGTTTCCACAAGTTTAGAGTTCGACTCTCACAAAATAAATGTTTTTAATAAAAAGATATTGGGTCTTGTTCAGATGAATTTATCACAAACTGTACCTTAGATTATAAATCTTACGGTTTCAGATAATAAAATGGCAAGTTACCTTGCTATTGTTAATGGTAGTGGCAAGCCAGTACCTGATCCTCAAGTGTGCTCATTTCGAATGGGATGAAAAGTTGTATTTAATTAACGTCACCAAACGGGACACATGTTGGCTCCCACCTTATGTCCAATTTGATCAATTTCCAAACCGAAATCAGCAGCATCTAGTAAGTCTATTATTTCTTCTACTTTCTCATTAATACGCCTTTGATAATTGTGTTGAATGTTATGCCAGGTTTACTTCCAATTTTCTTTCTATTTCAGCTCTTTGGTGAGAGTTTCAGCTTGACTCAATGTGCTTTCATGAGAATTTACATGGGAATGTTTCGAATTAGCCGAAATGATTTAAATTTAGGAGCCGTTTTGTTTTCTCTCGGAATTGTGTATTGGTCAGTTTTTTTTTCTGTCAATGGTTTCCATGATTTGATTTGCTTACTGTAGCACCAAAATTCGTAACAAATGTTTACTTCTTATGCTATTTTATTTTGCCATTACAACAGACTTATAAAAATCCACAAAAAATGTTTCATGACATCAATATAGGCATTGTAGTTTATCAAACATTTTCTAACATTTCAAGTCATCATTGACTTTATTGTAATAATCATCATCACCTCATTTTGGTCCACAGGCTTCATAAAAGTTGCACCACTCATGCTCGCTTTATCTCGTCGCTTAATATAAATCTGAAGCTTCGTCCGTCCGATTTGTCAAAATAAACGTAAATGGTGTGTGTAAAACACACAATGGTCATCATTATTTAATTCTGGTCATCAAATTTACACGTTCGTTGGGCATAATCTGCCTTAGTTCTAAACTGACTTATTGTAATAGCAGATTCAATATTATGTTCAGGTGTGTATTCTGCTACTCATTAGTCTACTTGACCTTGAGTCTCCGAGGCAGTACACTTTTCCAACATGCTGTCACTTCACTCAGTAAATTTTTGCACGCTGAAAGACTAGAAGACGAACTCATACAAAGGTCGTTGGCACATTTCAGCTATTGGTGGAAAAGGTATTTTTATGATTTACATTACTGTTATAACTTGTATTTAAATTTATATTTGGCATGTTTGAGGTTTTCGGAGAGAAATGTGTTTGTGTTAATGATCTACAACGTTTTTTTACTTAGGTTCTGTTTTTATAAAGCGCAGTTCATGTTCTTTTGCAGGACGAAAGGCATTGCCATAGAAAACTTAAGATCTAAGACTCTTAGTCTTATTTTCAGCCAGGATTTAAATTACTTTTTCTTCAAGCAGTAAGTGGAACAATAAGTACTTTTACACATTGTTAGTCCAGAGTTTGATTTAAGAATTGAGCAAAATCAACCATGAATGATCCAAAAGTTAAAAAGAACATGTTGACCAATGTTGCAAAGATAAAAGACCATTTTTTCATACGTTTTAGGACCTTAGGCACAGGACTGGACTCGTTACTGAAAGGCGGTGAGCAAATCCAGAGGGAACTGGCATGCACAGGTGTCCAGTTCTACTATTTGCCAGGTTGGACTATCATGAGGGAACATGATTTGAACCCCTGGGTGTACATCGTTCATAGAGGGAGGGTGGCCATCACCCAAGAAGGGCAGACGTTGGCTTACTTGACTAAGGTAATAAGGATATTGACTGGGTTAAAAATATGTAACTCTTTAATGTCCGTTAGTTATATTGTAGCAAAACATGCGATACGTGGTGTTTGGTTTACTTATCAAATAACTAAATATCGACAAAGGTATAGAACTATAGATTATGAAAATTCCGGAGCGGAGCTTGAAACGTGACGCCGTGGTGAAAATTGTACCACGTCACTCGAAACTTCACAGCTCTGTATTCTCGTCATTTCTTGTTTGTCAAATAAAAAATACATACTATGTAAAGTGGAGTCCAAAATTAGGCGAACTAACTTGACAGTTCATTGTGCACTAAAGTTGCCACAGTTTGGCCAGTGCTGTTATTATCGATGTTTAAAATAAAAAGTCTTGTTATAAAATCGATGTTTAAAGTAAAAAGTCTTGTTGTCTTTATTATTGTTTTTGGAATCAAACTAATAATTTTATTATAAATGAATAATAATAAAAATTGGTAGAAATTAATCAATTTTTGTTAGTAAAATCTTACATCCTTCAGATCATATTAAATCGCTATAAATTACAGTAGTTCGTCCATATTTGGCAAATATGTATGAGTGTGAAAGTTTCGACGAATTACTTGATAAAATATAAATAGAATCAGATTATTTTATAGAAAGCACATGGTAATATCGACATATCGACGGTGGAAAGCATAAACGCTGTAACCGACACATTGACGAAATTTTTTTTATTGCATGTTTAGATTCAGTTTTTTTTTCCGCGTCGAATGCTGTAATCCGTGTTAAGATACGACGGTTAGAAGTCGTAGTTAATTTTTTTTGGTTTTGTGGTTTTTGGAACATAAAATGCTGTAAACCGCATAAAAAACAAAGAAAATAAAATTCTTCAGCTAACTTCATACACGCGGAAGAATATTTATCCACCCTATGTCAGTTACAGCGTTATTCGGGATGAAAAATATATCATTACGTGGGTTACAGCATTTACGCTGAACGAAAATATATTGCAGGTGTGTATTAAAGCATTAACTCGGACTAAATGAACTACTATACTTAAGGTTACAGCTTACTATCGAAGTATTAGGATAAGAATAATGACGGTTAAAGCATTTAAAACTGTATGACAATATTGTTACTAATAAATTTACATCATTTTAAAAATTACGCAACTAAGAGAATCAGTGACTTAAAAGCGCTGACTGAACGCTGTAACCGACACGAGTGGTCGTGATTTGAGCATCCAAAAGAACGTCAGGAAATTTTAGTACTTTAGCTCAAGGTCATAGTCATAGTCATTGTCATTTATTCAATAACAATACAGGTATTGTGTTTGAAAAGTATACAATAACAATTAAAAATAAATACAGAAAAATCAAAGTTTTCAACAAGAAGGTAAGTAAGTAGTATCATACTATTTTTTATGCAGCACGAAGTTTCTTTTATTACGATCAACGTGTCGAACAGACTATTGAGCAAAATAAAGGCTCCAAAGTGTTCGAAAAAGAATAGAATAGAGGCGAGGTGGTATTGTTTTTCAAAACAGGTGACAACAGCTTATTGAAGAACTACAGGCCCATCACGCTACTGAACCAGGTTTATAAGCTGTTTTCAAGAGTCATCACAAACTATCTCGAACACAGACGCAAAGCCCTCCAGCTTCCCGAACAAGCTAGTTTCCAAAAAAAGCTAATATTACCGTAGACCACATTCATACGCTGCAGTAACTTATACAAAAGACTGAAGAGTACAAATTGCCATTACCGTTATGCTTAGCGTTTGTGGACAGTGAGAAAGCCAAACACCCATCGATTCGGTGGAAACATGGGCGGTGCATAAATCACTTCAGCTGTGCCATATCGACTATTGGTTGCATTGAAGTGTTGAAGTATTTGTATAATAACGCCACCACATCGGTCCGAGTTCAGGAGCTTAATCATAATCTATGTGTGTTACCAGTGATGACTTACGGCACCGAAACGTGGTCTTTCACTATCGGCCTTATTTCAAAGCTCAAAGTCTATGTCAACGAGGTATGGAGAATGCTCGGGGTGACTATACGCGATCAAATGAGAAATGAGGAAATCCGTAGACGTACTAAAGTCATCGATGTAGTCCACCGGATTAGCAAGTTGAAAGGGCAATGTGCAGGCCCCATTGCACGAAGAGCGGATGGCCGATGGGGTTGAAAAGTGCTTGAGTGGAGACCACGGACCAGCAAGCGCAGCGTACAGAAAGGTATAAGGTTCCAAAAGGTATTCATGGAAGTCTAAAGGAAAGACCAATGCTCAGCAGTGGACGTCTTATGGCTGAAATGATGAGAGAAGTCAGTAAATAACTGGTGGTCCATCTCGCATGTGAGTCAATACGCGCAAGTTGCTTGTGCTATATTATTAACGAAATAATAATAACATAGATAAAGACATAAGATATACCTGAATAAAAAATAATAATTTGTTGACTATAAAATTTACAAAAAAGATAAAATATTTTATTCCGAATTTTATTATGTATTATCAATTGCGTAAATAAAATCTATAAATTTTTAATATATATATATATACATTCACTATGCATGTATTCCCAAATGGAGTAAGCAGACCGCGCGGAACGCTACATAGACAAAACCATGATTATTTCTCGTTTCGTGGCTACTTCTGACAATATTTTATTTAGATTTTGAATTAGCAGGTATGATATTGACAGTTGTAGCCTGTCGCCTAAAATATATCTATACAGGTACCGCTTACGACATCCACGGAAGAAATATTTTATTATTTACATTTTCTCTCAATTTCTTCTGTGCATGTCGTAAACCTGTCACTGTTACTACCTTTTTGGTTTCTTTTAAACTTAAACTCATGCCAGAAGTGGCTGCGAAACGTGAAATAGTCTTGGTTTTCTCTTGGTTGCGTGTGCTTTGCTCACCCCATCTGGGAACATAGGCGTGATTGTATAGTATTGTTACATTAAAATTTTATGAATAAGTAAAATGTTGAATTCATAGTATAAGTCGTCGTCTTTTATAATAAAAGCCTAAACGTGGCCTTGTTTAGTAACACTTACAATAGCCTTCAGATGGCGACCCGACGAAAATGGACGAAAACCTTAAAACATGGCTGTCAAAATGAATTACAAAATAAAAGTAAAAAATGGGCTGTGAAAAATGTCAAGACAAATAATGAAATAAGTATCCCAAAATCATATTTCTATATTTGTTTTATCAATTTTGTGATTAATATAAGTAATTTGAAGTAAAATAATTGTTTGACATTTTACAGTCCCTTAATATTTTGATCCACCTTGGTCCAGTGTACTTGTGATGCTTCTAACCGGCAGAAGTGGAAGCAAATTGCTAAAAGAGCAATCACCGGAAAAGAAGATCCTCCTAACACCGCTCCATGTACCTCGTCAGCGCAACCACGACCACTCTGACAAGAGTGAACGACTAAGAAGAAGAAATATTTTGATGAGTTGTTAATTACGCTTATTTATTTTAAGTGTATTTTATAGACGCAAGCGATTACTGCAACTTAATTTTGCATTTTAAAAACCTAAACCAGCTTACAACACTTTACGCGCATAAAAATATTGCACATTGTCAGTTACATCATTTATGCTTTCCCAAAAAACAAACACTTTCTTCTATTTCATACATTAGTATAATGACGTAACTGCATTCTCGGGGTGTTTCAAAAAAAGTTCAAATGCTGTAACCCACCAAAACTTCTTTGCAGACTACTTTAGACAAGATCTTTATTTAGAGCCTAATAGCCTGGACAAATATACATATTTTCTCAAAGAATGGTCACTTTATGCAAAACGAATCAAGAGTTATGATTTTTTTAGAAAATTTTACGAAGTTTTTTGGCTCTGGTGTAAAGTTCACATTTTGTGGGTTACAGCGTTTATGCTTTCCACCGTCGATATTTATGTCGACATAAACTTATCACTACTTATTTTTTCCTATGTCTGGCAACATTTTCGGCTGTCAAGTTAGTTTGCCTAATTCTGGACTCCAATTTACGTATACCTACCTACGATATTTTTTGGTAATCTATTTGACTGACTTAATACTTTTTTTTAGTTAACTACCTAATTATCTTTTAGTTTAATCAAAATAATAAAATCTTCACCTTGATAAAATAGTTACAAAACTTCGTGTTTTGTTACAATAGGGATCGATATTTGGTCAATTAGATGGCACTGGTCATCGACCCGTGCGCGTCTCAGCTCACACCATGGAGCATGTGGACATCCTTCAAATCCCAGCAAAAGCATTCCAAGACAACATTGATGATGAGGTAAATGATTCAGCTGACACGGCTAATGGAATCTTATGTTGACCTACCCTTTTGCCAAAGATTATTGTTTTTGGAAATTTTAAAATTCATTCAAAATAAGCAAATGCCATTCCTAAGAATAAAAGTAATCCGGTATATTAGATAAGTTTGAAATGGTTCAAGAAGATCATGATGTTATTCAAACTATAATTATTAAATATTACTTATTTTTAAAACGGGCAAGAGTGACTTGTTTCAATATTAAATGAAATTTCAATTTAGTTGATTTGACCATCGGTTTTAAAATCGTAGCGGTGTTGAAATAATTGTATCTAATTTTCAAAGGTTCGTGCCAACATTCGAAATAATCCGCAATCAGAATTTGACTATTTGCAAGTGAAGAAGCCTTTCAAGGAAAATCCATACAACACAGTCCGATATCTACTCAGAGGAAACAAAGTCATTCAACTTCCCGTTAGTAGTAGTATTGTACATTTTACATATTCCTTTTTACACAACTTTATGGACTGAATAAAAAAGTTTCAAGTTTTTTCCTTTGTGTGACTAATTACAGTGATTATTCTGCAAAAAGTAAGGAAAAATAAGTCGGTTAATAATAATTAAGTACATGATAAAGTGAAGTACTTTGTTGCTATAACTAGAAAATTACCGTAAATTCTAATTGATTTTCAGTGGATGAAACAACCAGTTGAAGCTCATACCAACGCGTGGTACAACCGTTGGCTCGCCCTGGTCTGGGTGATTGAGCCTCTGACTTCAGCCACCATAGTCCTTATGCTGAACACTTTACCATTAGATCTCATGTACACTATGGTATGGGTGCTCGTCGTCCTAGATTTCATACATCTAGCGTACTTCGTGTCGGAATTCTATGCGGTAACTGTCTTTTTTTCGTTGTGTATGTAGAGCAGAAAATTTTCGTGCGATAGCACAGGGATGAAAGCTTAGCTAATATCCAGAAGTCAGGATCTTGTACTATAACGACAACGTGCTAATACGACGCTTGAAAAGAGTCTACATAAGACGTCAAGATAGCAGCTCTCAGTGCTTATAGTCTGACAACTTCGTGCGCGATCAACGATCATCCTCATGAATGAGAGGCAATGATAGGGGCAAGACAGCAAGGCACAGCTGTTGTTACCCGCCACTTCTGTTGTTGTCTCTTGTACTGTCTGTAGTACTTTTACTACAGACAGTACAAGTTATCACTGCCTCTCATTCATGAGGATAATCGCGCACGAGGTTATCAGACTATAAGCACTGAGAGCTGCTATCTTGACGTCTTAAGTAGACTCTTGTCAAGCGTCGTATTAGCACGTCGTTGTAGTACAAGATCCTGACTTCTGGATATTAGCTAAGCTTTCAGCAAAGGCTTCTGCGACTGCTACACTTCAAGGGATGTTTGTGCAGCAGGTTATCGGAGTCTGAACGTGAATTTTTCAGTTTATTATTTACCGTCCTGGGCGATTTCATCATATTTCTACTTCTTTCAGATGCAACTGGTTGTGACTGACACTCGCTGTGTGAATCGCCACGTCAGATTCAAGATGTTCAAAGAGTGGGGAACGTACATTGACGCATTATCGCTTTTAATTCCTCTTTTGTCCATTCCCACTTACAACTTGAATTACCAGCTAGCCAGATTACTTCGTCTCCGACTTTTCTGCCATTTTTACCACCATTTTTGCGAAAATTTCAAGGTAATTTTGGTTCTTGAGTTGTCTTCTTTACTGCCAGTTTAACTGCCACTGCCATCAAATAAACGACTGTGTTGCCGCCTCGGTTAGATCAGTCTAAAAAGGGAGACAACATGAAATCTATGTGTCTAAGGGGTAGGTACCTATTATTAGCTGTAAGATGATACAGGTTCATTAACTCCTACATATAGAAATTTTTATTCGGATTATTAAAAGTTTTCTGATGCCACCCCTGTAACCTGTAACGCGGGCATAGTGCCGCAGGCCCAAATACCTAGATTAATGCAATTGTAGAAAATGTCTAAATTAAGAAATTGATTACTGTTTCAGACAGTAATGACACCTTTTATGATGAACTTTGCTGTCATCTGCTTAGTGCTGCATGCTTTGACATGTGGATGGATTGCAATTGCTTGCAGACGTAAGTACTCAGTGTATTTAAATACTTCAACTACGCCTAACTGGCGACGACTTGACGACGCTAACTCGATGTTAATGTTACGAGTACTCCAGATGTTACAAAACGTCAAGCTAGTCCCATCAAATAAGACACAGATCTTTGCTGGCGATAGACGACCTTATTGTAAACAAAAGATAAAGTTTTATGATGCAATAGGTTATAATACTTATAATAATAATACGTTATAGTTAGTTAACTATTTTTTTTTTGTTATTTAGCCAGTAGAAATCTTGAGAAGACATCGTACGAACATGGCCAAGTAGGACTTGAAAACAAAACTTTCGACTTCGACGAATGGACGTATCCGATAGTCAGAGGAGAAGGTAAGCAATAGGCATTCACGAATTACCGAGTTTGAGATATTTATTAATCTTAATCTATCAGCAAACTAAACGCCATATTACTTGATAAGAAAATTCAGTGTCAATAGTTACCATTTTTTGAAATAATTAGTTATCTTGATCCATCACATTACACGTGACCTGGTGCACTGACTTTTTAAGTAAGTATAGTTAACGCCCTTACCTTACTACTTACTAACCTTAGCCAGATTTTTTTGCATTGGATGTAAATTTGCGCGTTGCTTTGACTTACCTCACACAAAACTAACTAACTAAATGCGCATCAAACTTGCCAAGTTTGATGCGCAGGACTAAAACGCAAAAAAAAACACTTAATTATAAGACTTAAATCGATGATTAACATTCTTAACTTTTTTCTGTCCATTCCGCAGGTTGCTTGCGTCTAGCAAAGATTTGTGTGCGTGTGGGTGAACACAAACACAAACATTACCAACAGTTTTTGGTACCAAAGAGATGGCAAGACGACTACGTTGTGGCACTGTCTTTTGTTATACTTCATCTTACTCACACAGATATGAACAACGTGAGTAGTTTTCATTTTTAACACAATGAACTCTTGCTACAAAAAAATTCTTTTACTTTTAAAGATGTTTACAAAAGCAAAGTAATACGTAGAATAAGGCAAACTCGTTGCACATTTAAATCTGATTTAAAATGTGACAACAAAGAGATAAAATCATGAAATTAAAACAAATTAAATGGAAATGAGAGCGTTAACCCTTAATTTGACACTGTTCCGTGTGCGGAACAACTAATTCAAAAAAATGTGGAAGTTATAAAACCAATTTTTTTTGGGATTTGGAGATGTTATGTTATTTCTGGTAAAGAATATAATCTGCACATTGGTAATACTCAAACGTCAGTAGCGATCAAAAATGACGCCGGGTCGGTCGCCGCTAACTTTCTCCAAGATATTTATTTATTTTTTGTATGTTTCACGTAAAAATCAATCTATTTGTCACTTAAACTATACACCGTAATAACTAATGTTTATGGAATTATCAAAAAACAACAGAGTTTTGGTTCCTTTCATATTGTAAACTCGAGTTAACTTTGATGTTCCGTGCACGGAACAATGCCAAAGTACCAGCAAACTAAAAGTAGTTTTGGTTGTTCCGTGCAATGAACCTTGCCAAAGTCGCGGTGTTGTGTTTTTGAAGGTTTTTGTTTCTTATTTTCATTTTTCTGTATACTTATGTGTGCGCTATTATGTGTGACGCTTGAATTTTTATTTTACTTTTTGGCAGCTTGCAGTGTAGGGACGAGCTAATAGAATTTTGGCAGTTATAGCTAAACTGCGGGCGGAATCTGAAGCAAGTGTTACAGATATTGAAAATGAGATTTTGCATGAAAACTCTGATACAATTTCCAATACCTCTCATTCACTGTCTACTTCATCGTTTTGGGAACGTTAACACGTTCATTGCCACATCACGCGACGTCGCGTGATGCAGTCCAATACTCTGTGGCCGACCACGCGACGTCGCGTGAGGGTGCCTTACAATTTTGTTCTCGCTGCCAAACGTTGGCCGTAACGTATTGGCTTATGGCATTTATTGTGGCCACTAGGGAACGGAATTACCTATTCGTTAGTGATCGTGGCCCGTGGGTAGCTACCTTGCATTTTTTTTACCGCGCTCATTAGTTGGCTCTTTGCAGCCGCGCGGTATAGGCGTGTTGCTTTGTTTTATTACGTTATTTATCATCGGATTACGTGTTTTTAGGTAGCTTTTACAATTAGTAATAACGCTAAGTCGATAAAGAGGTCTGCTAAGTGATCTACGTGATATGTTTTCACCACGCGAAGTCGCGTGAAGTGGCCATGTAGGCAAGAAAGGCCATATTATGGGATCAAATTCGACCCGTATGGCCGTTCACGCGACTTCGCGTGACAAAAACATATGTATTTATTTTGACATTAATTTAATATATAACAATGGATTTGATATATAAAAGTTCTATTATGACCAAAATAACCAATTTAAATGAATTTTAAATTTTGGCCATCTCGGTATGTTCACCATTTTTGGCTTGGCAATGAACGTGTTAAAATTGACAACTATTTATACCGTATTGTGACCGTTATGTCAATCATAAGTGGACAGGAATAATCAAACTTGAAAGATAAAAGCAAATAATGAGTATGCAAATCATCAAAAATCATATTTCAAATTTTAATATTAGAATGTCTATTCGTACACGTTACTCACACATACAACAGGTGACTTAGCTAAGTTTTTCACCTATATGTCACAGTAACATTTCTTGTAATAAGGTACAAAGTGGCACAGGTATCAAATTCCTTGACTGTACCTAAGTACCTATCCGTAATTTTTAACAGTGTGATCACTGCGCTATGCAACGTAACCTTGCGGTGATCTTTCGCGCATTTTTTCTCTTAGACGTTTTAGGTCTCTTTGAATAGGAAACAATCACACCGTTAATTAATTTATAGCTCGCCTTCCATGGTGGACATTCTTTTGTTTGCCTAATTAATTTAGTCTCAGTACTAGCATGATGTTAATTGATTAAACACCTAAATCTTTTTTACGTACAGTATGTGCCCCCACTTACCTATCCAGGCAATTCGGTGTTTTGAACGCGCACCACTACTAATACAAAGTTTGTCTAACTATTTTTAGCAAAATCAAAATGAGGTAGTTCATGATATTAATATTTCGCTAAAAATAGTTAGACAAACTTTGTATTAGTAGTGGTGCGCGTTCAAAACACCGAATTGCCTGGATAGGTAAGTGGGGGCACATACTGTACATACATATTCTCACTCCTGTATTCCCAAGAGGGGTAGGCAGAGCACATGACTTCAAAAATTTAGTGCCACGTTTAGCAATTTCGGGGTGAACAGATGGTTGAACGTGATATTGCAGTGACAGGTTGCTAGCCCATCGCCCAAAATACTTTACCCTT
>BHDV01015443.1:77476-88023 GCA_005406045.1 Adoxophyes honmai
TTGCTCATATTTGGCATTGTTCCTCCTGCAGAACAACATATTTTCACAGTATATTTGGCAATGTTCCTTGTAGAGAACAACCTTTTTCCAAAAAACTGTATTAGCTAGATTTTTTTAAATATTTTTCTAGTGCTCCTTATGTACCATAAATCCCGTTTTATTAACATGACATACATTTTTCCGTCATCCATGTCTCTGCCAAATTAAGGGTTAAAAAAGTAGGTACGAAAGGTGTATGACTGAAAGATAGAGTAAGAAATAGTGTGACAAGGGAACGAGCTGGTATGAAAGGAGATAATAATATAGTGACTAAGGTAGAAATAAATAGGATTTGTTGGTATGGTCATTATCATTATACGTAACTGAACAGATTTAGGCCTAAAAGGACGTTCCGTGACCAAATCCAGGACGTTTTAAAAGCAGTTTGGTCAAGATTACCCGAAACCAATGGTTATATTGTATGAACACGTGAATAAATGTGGATGAAACAGACGAGTTATAGGTACCTCAAGATTTAGGAAATATAAAAAACAAGACGATAATGATTATGATGATGATGCTTATACGAGTACGAGTCAACTTAAAATTTTCAACATGTAATTTATTCTCTATCTACTCACGTTTTTGTATCGAGATTAGCTCGACATGTTTCGTGTAGCGCTCCAGATGATGGGTCACGAATTGGGTCGTAACATGTCTGGCTAATGTCGATATAAAAACGTGAGTCGATCCGTTTTATTTCATTGTGAGTTGAGTATCTAAGTCTCACTGTAGTTTTATATTTAAAATGTAATTTACTTCCAGATAACTCACTTATCCCTCAGGCAAATATTTTACAAATTGATCTCGACTTTTATACTCAACCTTCTTCATATTTGGGTGACAAGTTTAGCGATCAAGGCGATATACCTCAAATACCGAGAGCTGTACAACTTCGATTATAGTGTCGCTAACTTGTTTGAGTACCTGAAACATGTTGGTTTGACTAGCTCACTGTTGGACTGTGTAAAGGAATACACGAATTTACTGTGGCATAAACAAAGAGGTACTTCTTTTGTACATTTATGTTAATTTCTTGGCAATGTCATAAAGAACCAACTGAGTGGGGGTCGTACTCGCACACTACTCAAATTACTTATTATCTGCAGTACTTTAGTAGTTATCAACCAAAAACATATCTTGTAAGTACTAAAAATTTTCTTCATTTATTCTTAACTAGCTTTCCGCCCGCGGCTCCGCCCGCGTGGAACTCGTTTATATTGCGGTATAAAGCACAACTATAAGAAATCTTCTCGTTTCAAACGACACACGGCGCCATCGATCTATCATCTATCGATCGGTTATCGATTGATATCGATCTATCATCGATCGATATCGATCTATCAAGCAAACTATATTTTTGTTTTCCCTCGGGAACATCAATTTTTCCGGGATAAAAAGTAGCCTATGTCACTCTCCGTGCTCTAAACTATCTCTACCTAAAAAATCACGTCAATCCATCGCTCCGCTTAGCCGTGAAAGACGGACAAACAAACAAACAAACAAACAAACACACTTTCACATTTATATATTGGTACGGATACACATCAACTAGTATTACAGGTTACCCCAATGCAATAGTGCCATAGACATAAATTAGAAATGTAAAAAAATAGAACTACATTAAAATGTCAAATTAAAATTACAATAAAATCTCAAGTAGGTATTTAGTTTAATACTTAGTACTTACCGTTAATGCTGCACCCTACATAACTTATTATCTCGTACGAAAGGATTTATTTTTATTTAATAAGCCCTGAGAATGCTTGCTTTTACCTGTTCAGCTCAATATTATTGCCAAAATCTATGTAAATCTGCACTTTATTGTATTTTTAGGCAACTGGATTCCAGAACTGGCATTGCAAGCGCCGCTGTGTCTGCGGGAAGATTTGCTGGGCTCTTTGTACTCCCACCATTTAGAGACTTTGCCACTCTTCCGATCACTCCCAGCCTATTTCACACGACAACTGGCCGCGCGGCTGCAGAGAGTCGTAGTGTTTTCAGGTAAATAAAAGAAGTGGTACAGTAGAAACTGCACCTTTATTCACAACTCTCATCTTTCATGATCATCATCAGCCTATATTCGTCCACTGCTGAACATAGGTCTCTCCTATGGCACGCCACTTAACTCGGTCCTCCTTTTTCCGTTGATACCGCTCCCAGCCACATTGCGCATATCGTCGCTCCATCTTGCCCAAAGGCGTCCTACACTACGTTTGCCGAATGCTTCTTATGCAGTTAATGCTAAGCAACATAATGCAATAGTTCAATTATTCAAATTAAAATTCGCCTGATAAGACTTAGGATTTTCATACTAAAGTGAAACGAAATCACGACCTCAATTTATGCGCACTTCAAGTTTAATACGACTGATAAAAAACAAATGAGTTAGTGCATTCCATTGTCCAGCATTAGCTGAGTAAGAAGTCTATCTGTATGTGTAAGTGCCCTTAGATATAGGTTATAGCATTAATTAAAAGACAGCGAAAACGCAGTACAATTTTATAGTAAAACTATAAACCTTCACAAGCGTCACACTACTGTGACTTGCACGGAAACATAAATTTAATATACCGGGACAATGCACAAAAGCCGTGGCAGATAAATATTTAAAGGCATTCTTTCAGGCAAGCCCGTGGTAGAGGAGGGTGACATTTTCGCTTGCGTATACTTCATACACGAAGGCGAAGTCGAGAAATGGTACACAGATCCGAGGTAAGCCACGGATTTTACGGATTCCCACTTTGCGTTGAACGTTTTTGCCGTGCATTTTTGTTGCCTTGCACCTTTGTTTGTAAGATGTAATGCATTTTTCGCGTGAGTGTTCTTTGAAATTTATGTTCAATTTTGAGAGGTTGAAATATTATTGCATGCATATATTATGGATTTGTGCATTCCGGTGCAGCATGGTTAGTTAGGAATTTATTATTGTTTTTTTTTGTGCTTCATAAATAATATTATATAATATTATATATTATATTTAATTAATATTGATAATGTATTTATTATGACTCTTTTTTTAATAATCTACGCAACATTGCAAGAAACTTCGCAGAATGAGTGTTTTTATAGAATAATGAATGACTCCAGAATGATAGTGCAGTTACGGTTAACCGAACAACTTTACTGAGTGTTACCAGAATAGATCTGTAAATCTTTCTCCTACTTAGATGCAGTTTATAATGCTATTAATTCATAACAGTTTACATCTTTTTTAGCGGGGAAAAAAGGATGGTGTCTCTTCTCACGACGAATGGCTTTTTCGGCTTGATCCCAGGATTGTTTCCCGATTCCCCGCACCAGTTTACTTACATTACACGAACGGTAACTCTTGTCAATCATAATAATTTACGGCCTCTTGTGGACCGGTGCCGGTATTACCACCGCGAGTCCGGCAAATAAAACGGTCCGTTGTCCGGTGAAAATACCGGACGTCTACAAGAGGCCTAAGTCGTTATGTTAATTTGATGCCGACATCTATTTGCTGTTTATTCAACTAGTAGTTAGTTAGCTCACTAAATCGATACGCCGCTAACATAGTCGGCGGCAAACAGTTGCTACTGGAGACGCAGCCTTAGAAGAAGAAAGTTAAATATTGTTTTAGGCTTTGCCTACCCAAAATGTCTACTTTGCTTTCATGGCCGTGACAAACGCAAACTTTCGCTTCATTGTTAATGTCAGGTGCCTGTAGAATTGTTCCTAAACAGCTTTACTTAATCTTTTAACCAAAGCATGTTTCCATACTATAATGTTAATTTTAAAAGGGATATTCCATAGAAAATACAGCGTTCTTACGTCTTTTTGTGTTACCATAATCTGTTAATAACTTGCCAAGGCCGTATAGAAAGCCGAAGAACATGGTACGTTTCAGTTAACTTGTTGCTTCCGATTTTCCATCTTGTACATTCACGCAACAATCACCGTTACCTCCATATTCATGACGACACGGTAAATAAAGTTTCTCTGTGAACAGTAAGTCACTTTTCGAAAGTTTTAGTCTTTCTTTTACACTATCATGGCTCAGGATGACTTCGGCCACAGTTCCATTTCGTCACCTTCTTAAGTCGTTCTCATTCGCATATGGTCTACTGTTCCGATTCGCCAGCATTCCTATGTCGTCACTTCCCTACTTCGTCCGCTTTCCTACGTGAGCCTCTGTATCAACTCGTTTACATTCGTAATTAGACTACAATGCCAATTCGTCAACATTCCTAATTAGTCTACGGTGTCAACTCGTCAACATTACTATTTAGACCACAGTGCCAACTCGTCAACAATTACTATTTAGACCACAGTGCCAACTGGTCAACATTCCTATTTAGACCACAGTGCTAACTCGTCAACTATGTATACATACACTTAGCAAAATTATCATTACTTAGGCAAGTGTGGTGCCGGGTTCGTGCCAATGGGACCAATTTCAAGTTATACCCTTTCGATTAAAAAAATAAATTAAAATCGGTCCACGGGTCTCCGAGCTATCGAGTAACACACATAAAAAAAAAATAAAAAAATAAAAAAATTGGTCGAATTGAAGTCGGTTAAAAAGCACTGCCTTTTAGTAGACTACTTTATCGTTTTTATCGTACCACTGTGGTAAGAATGCGGACGAGTTGGCACTGTGGTCGATATAGGAAGGCGGACGAGTTGGCACTGGTGATGCTGACCAAGTAGCACTGAGGTCGATATCAGAAAGTGGACGAGTTGGCACTTTGGTCGAGATAGGAATGTAGACAAAAATGGGACATTGACGATATCAGAAAGTGGACGAGTTGGCACTGTGGTCAAAATAGGAATGTAGACAAAATGGGGTATTGACGACATCAGAAAGTGGACGAGTTAGGAAGGTGACGATTTAGGAATTGTAGGCTGACGACATAGCACTGTGGACGACTTAAGAAGGTGACGAAATGAAACTGTGGCCGAAGTCATCCTGAGCCACTATCATTACTTAGGTTAGCATAGTTGGTAATTGTCTACTCCACGAGACAGACTACATCTTCGATGTTATACATTAAACTACCGTGAGACTCACACATGTTGAAAATTACCGGATAACTCACGTTAAATAAATCGAGTTTAGCTCGACATGTTTCGGACTAATTCGTAGCCCTTCATCTAGGAGCCGCGGCAGCTGCTGCTGCCAAACGCGAACTGCGCGCCTCGGCTCTCTGCGCGCGACTACATTACATCTTCGATGGTTCATTATTGGCTTAAAGTTTGATTAAAAAAATATTTTAAATCTGGTAGGCATTTGCAAATAGCAGAGCACAGAAAACGTTACTTACACAAAATCATGACTGTTTCACTTTTTGTAGCCACTAAAAAATAAAGCACAATAATTTTGGACGGGTTAACCTTGGTGCCTGACGGGTTAACCTTGGTGCCTTGGCAAAGGGGGAAGTGCCTAATATGGGACGCTACGTGTGTCAGCACTTTTGCCGCGTCGCACCTTGGCCGTACCACGAGATCGGGAGGGGCTGCTGCAGAGATGGCTGCTGTGCGGAAGCATGAGAAATACTCGGGTCTAGGAAATTATTTATTCGTGCCTCTGGCGGTGGAGACGACTGGCTGTTGGGGCTCCGAAGCGATTATTTTTTTGAAGGAAGTGGGGCGCCGTCTTCGGGAGAGGGGACTTGACCACCGCTCTGGGTCATTCCTGATGCAAAGGTTGTCCATCGCAGTACAACGCGGTAACGCGGCTAGTGTTTTGGGCACCTTTGCGCCAGGGATGACGCGGGGCGGTCTATTTGACTGATTTTTTTGTGTTTTGTTTTGTGTTTTGAGTTTTAAATAAATAAATCATAATTTTGGTTTAAATAGATAAAAACGCATTAATAACAAGATTAGCAATTAAAACAAGTTGCCTTCTAAGCGAATTCATACACTTTTTTAGCTATTTCTCTTATCAATAATAAAGTTGTACATTATTTACTAAGGTAGGTACTGTCGTAGTCTGTTTACCAGGACTCACCTTGCTCCAAACTTAACCAAAGGGTGATAGCAAACAAGCGAGTTTCTATTCAGATTCTGTGCAGATTTAGGCGCGTTGGCGTTAACGAGTCGACAACTTACTCCAACGCTATACACAGGTAGCAGATCAACTGTTGCTATAGGGAAAAGCTTACGTGCCTAAAATTTGTTTTACTTCATTGACAATCAAGACGCTTACTAACACAGTTTTATTAAACGGTTTTACTTAGCTTACCCCGTTTGTTTTAGTCTTTATTCTTTATTCTTTGTTGGTTCAAATTAAGAAATTAAAATTTCACCCTCTTTCCTTCAGCTGATTGATATGAAATTCGGTATGCGCTTTTAGTTGTGGTTACAATACAATAATGTATATTTATTGTCATTGTAAATTCAAAAATGGCCGCCGCTACAAAATGGCGCATGACCTAATTCTTATCTACCCCATCAATATGGGTATCAATTGAAAGGTCTTTGCAAGGAGAATACAGTGCACTATATCGTTTAAAAAAAAACTAAAAGCTCGAAAAAAAAAAAGTAAAAAAAACTTAAGTAAAACGGTTTTATATACATTGATTAGACTAAAATAAAACCGTTTTACTTAAAAGTTTTTTTTTACTTTTTTTTTATTGCATAAAAATAAAGTATGTTTCATTTTCTATCGTCATATTCGTCATTTTGCTGCTGGTATGAAAATCGACTGACTGCAACTACCTACTAGATACTTACCGGGTGCTACGTTTGATGAACATGGTGCTAAACTATATCAAAATAATTTATGGAGACAGTTGCACTACTGTTTGTTTATAATATTAGCGGAAATCCCTTTCTAATGCCATGAGTTGAAAAGAGGCTTCCGCTGGTGTTACAAGTTCTTATGCAATAGGCTCTATTTTTTTTTACAGGTGGTAGATATGGTCTTCTTGAGATTCAGGGACTGGCAGGATCTTTTAGAAGGCTATCCTGACATCAAAAGAGACTTATACACTGCTGCCAAACAACTGAAGAGTGATTTGGGCAAGGCCTAAAGAAATTAGTAGCTATAGTATTTTGTTTAGAATTTATGGTACCGTCTAATTTGTTTTTAACTGTGATATGATATATTAGGTTTAATAAACTCATAGTATACCTACGCATGTTTATTTTTGAATCATTCGGCTCTTGAACTAAGTTATAATTTACCCAACATTGTGTTGAGCGGATCCAATTACTTAGATAACTGTATTAACTACTTCAATAAAGCTGAGCAGTCAACCAACCGCCCGATGGAATTTTGCAACTCTTCAACAATTTTACGGAATTCAATTCACTCCGCTCCCGGCGCACCCACTACCGAAATAATTTGAGATAATTTGCCTTTGAATGTCTTATCCAAATAATATAGCACCATTATCGCCTTTTTATTAACGCTTCAAGGAAGAAGCGAGGCTTTTATTACATTTACATCGGCAATTTAGGCTGAAATAATATTTTTATGTCGAGAAGATTATACACGAGGGTGCTAAACAAAATTAGTGCCAAGCATTAGACAGGCAAACAAGGGACCACTTATTTCGTATTTATTATTATTACACTTTATCGCTGCGAGATACTTGGGCCAATTTGGAGGTTGAGATTTTGGTTTTAGATTTGGTGTTTGATTTGAACACATAAGCGATGAGTTACGGTGACTTTAAAGATTTAAACATCGCAGTAAGATGCCGTTTTCGGCTAAGTTCTTTCTTTTCTTTAGAGTAAGCACGTTTGTGTTTATACAAAATGTATCTTTGAAAGCTGAAATCCCTGAAGGACGTTATACATCCGGGTACTTACGTATAGACATAAACATGACATATTTATTCCCAAAATGGGACAGGCAGAACTTAAGAAACGTTACTTAGACGAAACCGTGAGTACCGTGACCATTTTGTGTGATGTTTAGTCCAACATTGAACATTAAACTACCGTGAGACTCACTCATGTTATAAGTTTATCCGGACATGTTTCGGGCTAATTTGTACCCCTTCATCTAGGAGCCGCGGCGGCTGCTGCTGCCAAACGCGCACTGCACGTCTCCGCTCTGTTCGCGTGCCTCCAGAAAAAGCACGAAGAAAGCGGTGCAAAAGTTGCGGACAAACCTGAAACATCTTAAGCTAAACTCGATGTAAGAAGTGACGGTATTTATCCGCATTGTCTCATTGCCATTCGAGTTAATCAAGTAATTCGAACTGCAATGGAATAATGCTAGCAGAGAATAGCAGACAAAACAGTTGAAAACCGCAACGCGAGTAAATTACGTAACGTTGAGTTGCTAAGTCGTCCGTTGCCGTGACATTATGTTTTGGTTTACCCAAAACCAGGTAACTGCGTCTATTGTAAACTGCTTTTGTCCACAGAGCTACTTGTTTGTGGATAAGCAGCTTACAAAACGCTTAATGTTACTTACTACTTACTACGGAGTTTTTCATTGACTAACGTCTCCAATATTCAATCTTATAATACTGTATGGGCATTGTCGTTTTCATATCCCTAGTAAGGTAAACTATCGACAGATTGAATACTGAGATTAGCTGTTAAAGTTAACTAGGTATGTAGTTATTTTCAAACAGTAATAGAAATAGCTAACTTCTTCATAAATATGTATTTAATAGAATGTGGGAATGTTTAATAACAGCTTCTGCATTTACTTGATTTTAATAGTTTTCACTTGTTCCTGAAATAAATGTAAATATTAGATTTCATGAAACTATAAAAATTCTGTTGCTCATTGATTCCTGAAAATCGTTCATGTCATCCTTGAATCACATTTCCAAAATATCGAAGATTTCTCAAGAAACAGATTCTTTCGGTGGAAAGTCTAGCTAATCTGAATTAATAGCTACTAATGGGAATAGGGTAATGCTTTATTTTGTAAAATCGAGTGATTAAATTTGCACGCTAGTGGGCAAAACCGATTAAAATGTCTTTAAAGTACCTATGAAAATTAGCGTTTTTCCCGTATTACACGTTCAAGTAATTCAAGGAAATATTTGAAAACGAAATATGCTCCGTTCCTTCGTTTAATCGAGTTATTCAATCCCGCCATACTCGGAGTGGAAGCGAGATCGGTGGGTGCAATCTTCTTCGCCTTATTAATTCTCCTGTTATGAGCTTCAAATTACGCCCGATGGTGAATCGCGGGACCTAAGGGCTTGGCTCAAGTGCCTTTTGAAGTAAGGTCGCGCCTTTACTTTCTTTGATATTTAGGGTGTAATGGTACTTAATTTTTTTTCGTAGCAGAGGCTGAAATGACTGTTAAAGTCTACTTATATATCTACAGTATAAATAGGTCTAGTATAAGCAACAGGTAAAGTTTTTGGTTGTAAGGAGGACTGTAGAGCTGCTGAACTGAATGGCAAAAGAAAGATATTTATATTTTATCTTGGAAAACTGCTAAGTTCACGCGGTACATTAGACAAACTCCAATAAATGATAAACTTCCATGATATTCCAGTACGTACTCACTCACGCCTTAAAATATCGTGAGTAGTGAGTTCTCAACAATATTTGAACACAGATTCAAGGATTAATCAACTCAAAGGCTTCCTTTAGTATGAGATGAAATATTACGCGGCTGTATTTTAAGTACTTATACCGATAATCAAACCGTAAGTAAACTTGTGGAAATGATTGACGAAGACAAAATAAATTTTCCCAGCACTTTAATTTGCTAGTAAAACCAAAAACAAATTAAGAACTCTAGAATAAAATGCGCTTAATTCTTAGACTCTGTGATAGCGAACTTCTCAAGTGGAGGCTTTCGCTACCTCTCGATATCTACACCGGCACTATAATATTTTCTTATTTGCTATTATATATTTTCTGTTTAATTAAACAGCGAGATAATTTGGTTATAAAATTCTGGTAGTGGATTACAAAAGGGTTGGAGATTGGGGAATTAACTCATTCCAAGAACAATTTCTTGGGAATTACCTCGTTCAATTGAAAATTCAATAGAGCGTTACAAGCTAATAACTGGTTTGAGTAAGGCGATTGTTATTGGTACACGTCTTAGTTTTATTTTGATAGTGGACAAAGGAATGCACTAAATTCATAATCAGTCATAATAAATTTGAGGTGTCCAATGTTGAGGTCGCGATTACATCCTACCATCTGACGAATATATGTACCTATCCAATTTTATCAGACGAATTTTAACAATTGAACTAATGCATTATGTCTGGTAGCAATAACTGATTAAGAAGCACTAATTATGTAGGCTTTTATAGTTTTAGTATTATGATTTTTAGTTTTCTGTTCATTTAAAATGAAATGAAAAATGAAATGAAATATATTTATTTGATTTAGACACGGTAATATACATTGGTCTTACAGATATTGATTGCGTTGTACAGTGACATGTCTAACCAGATACGTTGGCATGTAAATATCTTGAATAAATTATTTACAAAAATCATACTAAATATTTAACTGTGATACTAATGGACTCCCACATTGTTAATTTAATATTTAATAATGTAGGGAAAGTTCGATAGTTCAGTGGAAAGTGGAGAAAGCAA
>BHDV01015488.1:8185-23802 GCA_005406045.1 Adoxophyes honmai
GCGTTATGTAAAACGGCGGATTATACAATCCGCCTTCGACATATACATCACGCCTGTTTTCCTAAATGAGATAGAAAGAGCACACGAAACTCTACGCAGTCAAAACGATGACTATTTCGTACATGTACACTTGTAGCGTATTTTTAGGTGTTAAGTTAAAAGGTACAACAATGACAGTTGTTGAAAGGTTGCTAGGCTGTCGATTAAAATTATACCTTTGTTAGACGCCTTTTACGACACCCACGGAGGATTTTTTATAGTTTCGAACATTTACAATTCTGATAGATTAGGTTTATTCATTTACTACATTATATGCCATTTGTACAACACATTTCATTCAAGCTTAACACGTTCGACGCCGGTGACTCTCTCTGTGATCAAAACAATCTTACTTCTAAGCCAGTGAGTGACACATATCTGTGACCGTGTTATTCGTACTCCTAACCACAATAATTTCGCCCGGCATAGCTTAAGGGCTCAGTGAAACGCTGCCGGAATCGAACGTGTTAATAAGATAATTACGGCACACAGACAGAATAAAAAAAAAAATACAGGGTTACTGGTAACTCGACGAATTCTTGGTAGGACTTGATAGAGGAGCTAAAATGCAATATTTTTAAGCCCTCATATGTATGGCCGAAAATGAACGGTTCTTGAGTTATTGATTTTTTAAGTTTTTTTTTAATTTCCCAAAATTTGACATTAAAACATTTTTTTTTAAATTGCGCGTCTGTTGAGGTATTTTTTTTTTTAATTATTAAACTACTAGCTTTCCGCCCGCGGCTTCGCCCGCGTAGAACTCGGTTATATTGCGGTATAAAGCACAACTATAAGAAAACTTCTCGTTTCAAACGACACACAGCTCCATCGATCTATCATCTATCGATCGGTTATCCATTGATATCGATCTATCATCGATCGATATCGATCTATCAAACAAACTATATTTTTGTTTTCCCTCGGGAACATCAATTTTTTCTGGGATAAAAAGTAGCCCTCCGTGCCCTAAACTATCTCTACCTAAAAAATCACGTCAATCCATCGCTCCGTTTAGCCGTGAAAGACGGACAAACAAACAAACAAACAAACAAACAAACACACTTTCACATTTATATATTGGTAAGGATTGTCAAATTAAAACTAGTACAAAAAGTCAAAAACCCTAACAAAACAAATAAAGTCTTCGAAATCAGCGAAAACATTTTTTACAAAACTGCCTGAAATAAACGATTTCGTTTGCGAGTCATCGCGGAATTGTATGGAGATGTGTTGACCGCGGCAGTTGTGCAAACGTTTCGCTGGATGCGCTGTCTCAGTTTCCATACTATTTTGTGATGACTCGCAAACGAAATCGTTCATTTAAGGCAGTTTTGTGAAAAGTTCTTAAAGATTATTATGGATTATGATACCTTTTCAGAAAGCTGATGAAACGTAGATGTTTTTCTAACAATTTGTGCACTAGATGTCATGTTATTATTTTTCGACTAGAGCAATAATATAGTAACAACAACCACAGATTTAATAAAACATAAAAAATGTTTTCGCTCATTTCGAAGACTTTATTTGTTTTGTTAGGGTTTTTGTACTTGTTCTTATTTGACAATAGTTTAATAATTCAAAAATAAAAAAAAAATACCGCAACAGACGCGCAATTTAAAAAAAAATGTCTTAATGTCAAATTTTGGGAAATTAAAAAAAAAATCTTAAAAAATCAATAACTCAAGAACCGTTAATTTTCGGCCATACATAATGAGGGCTTAAAAATATTGCATTTTAGCTCCTCTATCAAGTCCTACCAAGAATACGTCGAGTTACCAGTAACCCAGTATAGTAAAAATAGTACACTATCGTATGCTCTGCCCACCCCGTTTGGGAACATATGCGTGATTGTATACAAACAAATACGTATGTAAATAAAACAATTTAAATAAAGCTTACAAGTGACTATGATGACAGCTTTCATCTTGAATTCCCAGACGACTGTTGGCAAGGCAATCGAGAATCGCGTTTTATATAGGCATTTTCACTGTACTACATGGATAAAATTAAATTTATGATCTGGATTAGTCAAGCTCAAAATTAATAAATATACTGCTGCTGATACAGAGTTGAACGCACTGTGAAAATGGATTTTGTTTTGTATTTTATTTTAAAGGAGTGGTTATTGACATCTTATGTAAGTATTTTTATTACATACTTGATAACTGGTAGCGTACAGTCAGGGAATCTGAATGTTTAGCAGGTTGACCGCCTTCATAATACATACATACATACATACCGTCACGCCTCTTTCCCACAGGGGTAGGCAGAGACCACTTTGTTCCACTTGCTACGATCCTGAAATACCTCTTTTGCTTCGTCCACATTCATTAGTCTTTTCATACATGCTCGTCGATTTCGGGTACTCTTGACCTGACCTGTTTCTAAAACGTCCGCGATTTGGTCACGGAACGTCCGTCTAGGTCTTCCCCTCCCAACACATCCATTCACACTTCCAGCGTAGATCTGTTTAGTCAATCTTCTTTCATTCATCCTCTCTACATAACCAAAAAACCAGCTAAGCATACTTCTTTCTATTCTAGTTACTATATCTACTTTGTTGCCTTCATAATTTGTTCGCATTATAGGACAAACTTCACCATGAAGTTCAACATTGAGTATTTATGTCATGCAACTAGCCGGAAATAGTAATAAGGCAATTTTAGATGTATCTCAACCTGCTAAGCATCCAATTTCCCTGACTGTACCATGGATTATATTACAATATAGAAATTATGTTTTTCTATGCACGAAATGCCATAATGTTGTAGGTTTAAAGAGTGTACTAGAGGCGGTATGAAAAAAAGAAGGCATGGTTGGATTGGTTGGCTAAAATGGTCAACCAAAGTATGCAAAAAGCGAAGAATGAAGAAGTCCTTAAACCGAAAAAAAAGTGGACCTACCCTACTGGGGTTACTGTACTTTATGGAATTATTAATTATTTTATTTGAATTGATCCTCTAAGAAAAAAAAGTAGAACCATGTAATCAAAGCGAACAGAATGATAAAATAAAAATACGAGGTATTAATAGCAGTACTAGTGTTATAGCTTACTATTTTCTTTGCTCGCACTTGTATTTTGTAATTTAAATCCGACACACTTCATTATTATTTGTATATGTTTATTTACATTGTAGGCAAGGTTTTAACAATATGCATATGTATAAAAGTGAAATAAAAGTACTTAAGTACTACAAAATGTACAGACATTATAAAAACCTAACCTAGGTTGCCATCGGTAGTGGGGCAATACCCATGCTACCGATGGTTAGGGCTGCAGACTGAGAAACCTCCTGACGATGCGTGCCTTATCAAGGAGCACCGCGCTTTGCATTAGACCCTTGAGCTAAATGTCTCGCGAGAATCTTCTAAGATGTTGGTCGAATCCGCTATGAGGCCATTAGTTGAGAAGGTATCGGCACAATTATCGTCGTCCCACATGGTTGATGCCTCGCGAGCCAAGTCAAGGGACTTGCTGAGTTTGGCCTTCTCGGCCTTCCTGAGATTCTCGTCATTGAGAGTGGTGATATCTGTAGTGGTAAATAAAAAAACTGCAACTTGATCTTCTCTGGCGAAGATTTTTCTGTCTCTTTTCTATCTCTTACGTTGCTTCAGGTCTTGTTGTATATATGTTTCTTATTCAAACATTTACTTTTAACCAGCCCGATACCAATTTAAGTAAGGTAGTGTACAGACGGAAGATTTAAAGCGTGTCACACGCTACGTAGATATGATAACATTTTATTTCCGTATAATAACTTGATGATCTGGAACTATCGGGCTCTTCCAATATTCCGAGATTTTTTTAATTCTCGTTTGTGTAAATGCACCCTAACAATTGCAACCACGCATCGTATTTAATTAAATGTGTTTAAGAATTTATTACGGGCCCCTATTATACCTATTTGTCAAGCATAATAAAATAAACTCGCGAGATTAAAATGTAACTCCGTTAATAACGTTAATATGCCTGAAGAATTTGTCGTAAAGTATATGGGTAATGGAAAAATAAATACATACATACTCTCCGGCTTCGCACCGTTGCAATGCTAATTTAAAAATAATGTACTTACTGCACAATGACGATATCAACATAATATAAGAATCCTCTAAAATTCTCACGCCTGTATTCCCAAGAGGGGTTGCCAGGGCACATAAATTCAAAAATCCAGTGCTACGTTTAGCAATTTCAGGGTAAACAGATGGTTAAACGTGATATTGCAGTGACAGGTTGCTGGTCCATCGCCCACGATACATTAAGAGGAAATGGAGCGGTCATATTTTGTATGGAAACGTAGTCCCCTGATTCCTCCCTGGATATTACCCGTAGAACAATGATTTTTTACATCAACAATCTAATGATATGTTAGCATGTTCCTATGTTTTCCTTTTTTTCTTTATTGAATTATTAAAAGAGATATTAACCTTCAAAAACGTGAAAAATTGGCAAGTTTTTTCTGTTGTGTTCAAACCTCTAGAAACCAATTTTAACACAATTATATCAAAATATAAGAACATAGAAACACAGTTATGACATTTTTTTAACATTTAATGAAAAAACATTTTTAATCGGTTAAGTTTTGGAGAAGAAATCAGGGGACTACGAAACGTTGTTTTTGAATAATTTTCATAGGTATTTTCGGTCCGAACTGTAGTTGTTCTTATCGCACTCGACGTCGTCTGGGCAGGTCACGGTGCGACAGCAATAGATTTAGCAAATACCTATTTTTCAATTCCCTGGACCAGTATATTTCCTCTTAACCTTTGCCCAGAGTTGATTCTTACGACACCCACGGGAATAAAGGGGGAGGTGCTATTCTATAACCCGGCACCACACGGGAAAGGTTTTAAAGATCTAAGCGCGTATAGAGACAGACAGTGAGACTTTTCTTATACCATAATATAAAAGATATGAATGATATCTTAAATTTATCATGCTTCAATGAGGTTTACTTTTATTACCATTAAGGATTGGTTAGTTAACATCCCCAAACATCGTTATATGATTAAAAGTTCAACGGTTAAACTGAAAATTATCAATGCTGCACTTATTACAGTTTGTTATAATGTTTTCAATACAAACGGTATCATCCAAACGGAGCCAAATTTCTATTCGGTTTTTCCCACAAATGGCTTTTTCCCCAATGTAGTTTTTTACCGAAACATCTATTCACAGTAGCATCTTTTCTAACATTAATCAACACAGAAACGTAGGAGGCAGAGGCTTAGGTTATATTACGTCTTCATAACGTAGAAATAGGATCTCCGCTTACTCAGTTAACACTGTTCCTGTGTCGATTATAATTGGGAAAAATGCGAATAGAAATTTTGCTACTAATAGGAGATAATGATTTTGGCAATGTGATCTAAGTACCCTTAAGAGGATAGGAGTCGCGCCACTTCTCCATACAAACGTAGTCCACTGTTTTCTCCGTGAATAATGACATTAGAGGAAAAAAAAATATCGATTTTCTATTTTTTTATTCATTTTTCATTTAGAATATCGATAAAAGCAAACCGTAGGGGCATAGCCACAACAGATACAAATGTAATGTAAAAAAAAATTTTACTCTAATGTCATTATTCACGGAGAAAACAGGGGAAACGTTTGTATGGAGAAGTGGTGCGACTCCTATCCTCTTAAATAGGTAAGAGTTTAGAGGTTTTACGCACCTATCAACTGCACTATCAAATTATGTACATGGTATGACGATGTTGTATTCTACATACTTATTACATCATGATTTTATTTCCGAATGTTGTAGTTTGTAGTCAGAGCGCAAGAAACGTTACATAGACAAAATCATGACTGCTTCACGTTTCGTTAGCCTTTACATCTCGTCTGTTGTCCCAAATGGGGTTAGGTAAGGCACTACACCATAACTAGCGACTTCTAGCATATTGTTAAGTTGTAGGTTAAAAGATATAATAGTGACAGATACATAGATGTAGTTAAAACATGAAATATTTCTAAAGGCTCAGAATATGTCTACCTAGACGCCACTTACGTGATACACACATTACTTTATGCTTATATTGCATTATCATATAGCTTAACTCCCAGGATTTAATTACAGTCAAAAGGACAGGTATAGGAAAGCAAAAGATTTCATCCGTTTAATATTTTATTCAATGACCAGAATTAAGAATTGACACGTGTTTTTGTTGTGATTCGATAAGATTTTGCAAATCCATTTTCATTAGATACAATACAAGCCTTGTATCAAGATCAAGACTTATGTTTCTTGGTCGCATTATGAGCTTTATGTGGAACAAAAGCATTGCTCACATAATAGTCACAGAAACACGGAACATCGAATAACAGAACTGGCGATATTAACATTAATTGTGTTATTAAGTTATCAATATGGAAAATATAACAACAATACGACATCCTATTGCTTGATGCCAATTGCATGATTGTAGGTCATAGGGAAGTAGGCACCCAAGAGGTTTTTATGCCCTTTGCAAATGTATTGGTAACTAGTAGTTTTGGATTTTTTTTCACAGCCTTAAAGAACTGCGGACCAGTAGTTCGTATCAATTTCAATATTATATTTCCACGCGTTCCAGAGAAAATAGGGTCAGAAAAACGGACAGACAACGAAGTGATCTTATGAGAGTTTTATTTTCCCTTTAGTGGTACGAAACCCTAAAAATCTTTGAAAAAGCTAGTTTTGAACCGTCTTATCTTGGCGACTGGTTGACTGTTGTCCACTCCTAATAGTGATTCCAAGTGGGTAGGTAACTGTAGGAAAAACTGTAGGGGTTTGTATCAAATTTTCACCAAGGTTTTGCTGTTTGAAGTAGTTTTCTGTCCTGTACCAAAACACTGGTGCTATTTGCTCTGATCGGTATGTAGGTATTGTTGGTAGCATTATTGTAGGTAGCAGCGATGGGTTGCTGTTAGGGCAGGGGCCTCCAGTGATGTGGCAAGGTGGTATCGGTGGTATCGGTGGTTGCAGCAGGCACGAGGGGCAATGGGAAGCCCCTAGTCCGATCAGGCCTAGCAGCCAGACAGAAAGTGAAATGGGTTCTGGTTAACTTGAGATGTTATGGGATCTGTTTTCGTTTTGTCTAAGAATTGTTAATCTTAGGCCTAGTTCGCACGAGCGTTTAAAAAGCGTCGCGTTAAAACTATACGTTGGCGGTATTACGAATAAGTTCTTTATGCTGAATTCGATTTAACGTCCAACGCCCAACGTCGAAAATCGAACAGTGCTCGATAAAAAAACGCCGCGCTTTAAAACCGCCTTGGTGTGAATAAATACATGATTTCTAATTTGTTTTATTCAAACGTTTTTTTAACGCCCGTTTAAAAAACGCTCGTGCGAATCAGCTCTAAATATATGGTTTCCAATTTGTTTTATTCAAACGTTTTTTTAACGCCCGTTAAAAAACGCTCGTGCGAATCAGCTCTGTACGCAAAACGTCAATACGGAAAACGTAAGAAGACGCAGATTGTCATGGCTGGATTGATAGTTTTGCCGTATGAATTGTGCTGTAAGTATACACTGCCAAATAAAAGGTTGAATATCATATAATTTTCACATCTGGTTATGACTGGCGTAATTTAATTCAACTTTGTATACTTTTATGCTAGCTCTTTGAGTTTTATACAAACTCATAAAACGTAGCATATCACTGAATTATATGAATTCGAAAGATAAATTAAATTGAATCAACATATTTTATGAAAGTTATGTCATATCTTTATTATTTGATTCAGACTTACATAAAATAGTTGCAAAATTCATGTTGAAGTTTCGCCCAAGGCACAGTTGCGAAATTAAAACATTTCCTTTATATAGGTTTCAGGCATTAGTCAAGGCCGGAAATAATTAAAATTAACTTAATTACGTTATTTACACTTGCGTCCATTCGTTTGTTTTCTGGTCACATAAATGTTCCTTTTGTATGTAGTGTTAAGGGGGAATTACAAGTTAGATGTTTCTCTGTATACGATTGGGATCACGATGATCGGTTTCCTCTGTCTAGTTATTTCTGAGGCTTTAAACAATAGTCCTGCGGGACTAAGAAGGATAAAATATTGTTATATGTTTAAATCGAAAATGTGGAGATATTTGGTTTTTTAAGTCAAAAAGGTTGGATTGTTAGTAACAAGCAAATCCTTCGTAATACTAAATAAATACTCCTTCAAGTGGCAAGGCCCCGTTTCCTTGCGAGTGCCTGAATGTTAAATAAATCGTCGAAGTGACGTGGCTCCCTCATGGGAAACGGGAAATATTGCCACTCAGAGGAATAAAGTTCGGAGCTAACACGTTTGCGAACTATACATATTAATTACGATACCAGAATTTGCCCATCTACAAAAATATAAACAGCAATTCAAAGTGTAAAGTATTGAATTCGTTCAAAATTCGAGTATGTACTTATGTGCAGTAGAATCGAAGATGGGCATTAATCGATTTACTTTTTAATCAACTAATTAAACGATAGAACAGTCCACCGTCATTATAACAATCACGACTAATTTAATCGCGATTACATTAATCAGCAGTCAATTTGATTGGACAATCGTTTAAAAAAAATATCGATTGAAAGTTGGAGCATGCACGTAAAAAATTCTATAAGTTTTGTCATGCATGTCAACATGACTGTCAAGCTAATCTGGATACAAAGACGTGAGTATATTTTATATTTTTTGAAATCTATTATATTTTTTTGTTTGGAGCTCCAGGTATCTTTAATACTGTCTGTTATACATTCCTTGAGAAACAGCAATCTGTCAACAAACTTGAATTTTAATGTTCCAAAAAATTGTTAAATTGATTAAGAGAAAATTAATTTAACTGGATATTGGATTACAAATTTAGTCGTCGCCAATCAATTGGCGATTTTTTTGGCGTTTTATTATAAACACATAGGTCACGTTAAGCATCCGTCAATTCGATGAAATATAGTCAGCTATCATTAATCGTTATTTGATCAAATTTTCCCCATCATTGAGTAAAATACCTCAGTTGTCACATCTATAAATCTGTCTATTAAAACGATTGCAACAGTTTTCTTCTTACAACGAAAACATAGTAGTTTACATGACGACCTACTTTGCCAATATTACTTGTTGGTCACACTCATAGTAGTTAGTACCAGCACATTATATACGTGTTCCAGTTAGACAGGTTGATAATGTCATGCTATTTTCTAATTATATATGTTTTACAATGTTTATATTATTAAAGTAACTCAACACACCATGTCTTATTTAGTTTTATCGGCGTTATGCTGTGATTGAAGCTGTCAGAGCCATTTTAATTCTCTTGCAATGTGCTGACGTGAAATTTAAACAAAACATATTTTATGATGTATGCTTTTTAAAACTTTTTTATATTTACTTTTGATCGCCAGTGGAATTTTCAATTTATTCCATGTCTAATCTAATTTATATTTTTCCTGATTAGTTTTCAAAATACGTGAATTAAATACGTTAGTCAAGCTCGTTTTAAATTTTAACTATGATTAAGTCGATTTACCTACCATAAAAGTTATGACTTTTATATTATGTCAGAGAAGTAATGACGGCTCGATAGCTCAGCGGTTAGAGAACCTGACTTTGAAGCTTAAGGTCCCGGGTTCAATCCCCGGTGGGGCAGATGTTTGTATGATGAATACGAATGTTTGCTCTCGAGTCTTGGATGTTTATCTACATATAAATATAAGTAAGTTTATTCGTTGTCTGGTACCCATAACACAGGCATTAAGTTACCTAATTTGGGATTGGTGTAAAATATTGTCCTATGATATTTAATTTAATTTAGTATAGTACCGGCATATAACTTACATTTTTAGTGGAGTTTTTTGGTAAAAGCAATGCGGGAACTCACCCCCACTACACAAAATCTTGCCATGTTTGATGTCGCAGCTTTGTCGATCATGGCCTTTACCATTATACTTATTTCGTATATTATTAAACCTAACATTATGTCCCCCGTGTGTTGCCGGGTTAGAATAGCACCTCCCCCTTTCTTCCCGTGGGTGTCGTAAGAGTCGACTCTGGGAAAGGGTTAGTGTATTGTGAATGTTTGTGTGATTTACGAAAATTTTTAGTGAATTAAAAAAGGAGAGAACTAATTACAAATAATTTGTTTTCCTTGTGTTAATTTTTAGGGCATGTAAAGTGCAACGAGTTTTAGTTAAATAACGTGCAAGCGAGTCAGATATAGTCGTTAGGTATGGGTTAGAGCGAGACAGCGATAAAGGTTGTTCTATTTAATCTTACAACTGTATGTTCTTTTGTTGACAGGAAGGTGAGGACTTCACAGTGGTGCCCAACAGCAAGATAGTGGTGTCACGTACGGCGTTCTCGAACAATTCCTCCTACTACACACTGAATGGTCGCAAAGTGCAGTTCAAGGAAGTAGGCAAGATGCTCAACTCACATGGCATTGATTTGGACCACAACCGGTTCCTAATTCTTCAGGTGAGGATGGACTTTAAAAAAAACCATGAATTCGTGCATTTTGGAGTTTTACTACCTCGAGTTTTCTGTGGACGTCGTAAGAGGGGACTAAGGAAATAGGTTAAGGTATATTTTAGACGACAGACTAGCAATCTGTCACTATAGTCAAAACCTAAAAAAATATATGCTAGAAGTGGCAACGGAACGTGAAATAGTCATGTTTTGTCTGTGTAGCGTTTCGTGCGCTCTGCCTACCCCTTTTGGGAATACGGGTGTGATGTATGTAACAGCTGGCTTCGCAAGCCAGTCACATGTGAGATTCCTATCACTGTCTAACTAGAGACGTCGGAAAATGATTGATATTTAGGTGAGGTAAAAGTACCAATGTTCGACACCTCAACGCCCAGTAGATGACACCCATCTGTCACCTGTTAATATGACATAAGGTTGCAAGTGGCAAGTATTGGGTCAGTGTCGAGCACAGGGACGTTTGCCTTAGTTAATGTTAATTTTGATGTTGTATTTCAGGGTGAGGTGGAACAAATCGCTATGATGAAGCCCAAGGCAGTCACTGAACACGAGTCTGGGATGCTGGAGTATTTGGAAGACATTATCGGAACCTCCAGATACAAAGTGAGTTTTATATGCCTACATAAAACTAAGTAATTTGTAACTTTTGTCTTTTGACATTAAGAGTCAGTTTTGAACTACACATAATTTGATACCGGTCAGGAGGTAAAATGTTGTGTTACAATTATAATGATTTAAGTTGACCGCCATTTAGGTGCCGTCTGAAGGGTTTTGTAAATTTCTAATACACCTTTTAGGAGCCAATAGAAAAACTCTACGTCAGAGTTGAAGAGTACAGCGAGATGCGCAAAGAGAAGCTCAACCGCGTGCGATTGGTCGAGCAAGAGAAGGTCCGTTTGGAACAGCCAATGAGGGAGGCCGTCGAACATTTGAACCTGACCAACGTAGCTGTGCGTACTAGGAATACTCTGTTGCAGAAGTATATGTGAGTACAGGATAGTCTGAAGTTCAAAACTTTATTTATGCAAATAGGCTCTTTTACACGTCATTTTCGAGACCAGCGCTTCGGAATGACCATCATTGCCAAGAAAAATGCACCGCAAGAACCTTGGCAGAAAGTCACTTTTACAAAATTCATTTTTTATAATAAAAAAAAAGAGATAGTGTATGTCTGGCAAATGAATGATGATAATCGTAATCTTCATATTTACGCATAGTAAAACTGCTCTCTCTTTCTACTTTTACCTGCTTCCACTCTAAATTGAAACTTATTGAATAACCTAAGTGTTCGTATTCTGTTGAACGACGCTGACTCAAAATTTGTTTAGTGGCATAAACTAAGGAGTAGTGACCAGGCAGTGATTGGTAATTCGACTCGGTGCTTGGTCACGCAGTGATTACAGACACACACCTAACCTATCAGACTAGGTGACGATTTTGTTCACTTGTTGCACAAATGACAATTTTTAAATGTATGTATTTTTTTATTGCCAGTATAAATGATCCAACTAATAGGTTAAATCGTTTTCAGCCACGAGACTAACAAGATAATAGCCGGCAAAACGGAAACGTTGAACGAGTTGACCAAAGTATTGACCGACATCGACGAGAAATTGAACAAGGCCAAAGAGAAATTGGCTGAAAAATCAACTGTGCTGAGCGCTGGAACGCAGTAAGTGCTAAATTAATAAGATATCTTTAATAAAAACATAATCTATGAAGTTCGGTCGAAGATTGGTTTCGGTTCCATCGCAAAACGTCGCAATAATTTAATACCTGCGGGGTAAGCATAAACAACCGAGCGTCATTTGCTTTATTCTGGCATACTTCTCCCGCTTCACTCACATTCATCAATCTCGTCATACACGCTCGATGGTTTCGGGTACTTCTAATTTGACCTTTCTTTATTAGAACATCGCCGATTTAGTCGATATACTTTCTTCGAGGGCGCCCTCGATCGACTTGCCCTAACACACTTAACTTGTAGATATGCTTACACACCTTTTTTTCATCCATTCTCTCCACGTGTCCAAACCAACGCAACATGCCTTCGTAATGAACGCAATAAAGATTTCCTTTATTGGGCAATGCAATGTAATTGTGACGTTATATGTAAATACATCTATTTACATATAACTATTACGTAAATAGGTTTTATGGTGGTCTAGGAATCAATTGATTTAAGTTGATGCGTATATAATTTTCATTACACTTCATATTCAAGATTTTAATAGTTACAGGTGTTGAAAACGGTAAGTAACACATGGTTTTTATAACATGTTGTGTTTTCCAACTTACCTATCAGAAAATACGACGACCTGTCTAAGAAGAAAGAAGAGTTCTCGCAGAAACTGCAGGTCTGCAAGAAGAAGACTGTCTCGGCCCAGGCCGACATCACGCAGGGCACGAAGAAGAAGAAGAATCTAGAACAACTTCTGGAGCAGGAGAAGGGGAAACTGATTGAATTGGAACTGGTGAGTGATGTCAAAATATCCTATCTATTGTCGTAATGGCTTACTAGTGAAGTACAGTATTACCAAACAAAGAATGCTCCACGACATACTTGCGTATTAGACCAGTTTTGAGGCCCGGGAAACTTCGATCTACCAATGATAAAAGAGATTTTTTCGCGCGCCGAACACTTGCGTTGTGATTGGTTATTGATTGAAATCTCAGACAGATGACTCATGACAGATATTTATTTAGATGTCAAGCATTCCAGCGCCAAATGCGTCGAGTAGCCGTACTAAAGTGTGTGCATAGCAAGCAAATTGTGCCCAGAGTGTTTGTAAATAAAGTACAATATAGATAAATTACTAGTTTGGCTACTCTCGGATATCGTTCTGCGCTTCTCGGCGCAGACGGTAACAGCCGATGTGACTTATTTTCTTGGGAATACAGGTGTTACGCCTTTCTGTTTGGGCATGAATCATGACTTATCTTGATAAAGATAGTGACTGCATTCGGTGAGCTACAGCTGTTATAGGTTATAGCATTACTTTTAGACAGATTAGCATGCCGTGCCCTTGGCTTGTTGACTGACTATACCTACCATATGCATAGGTAGACGTATCCCTTTCACTAGTCTCTCAGAAGTCTTTTTTGTTAATTTTCACAGCTAGCACACTCATGCAACTGTTCAATGTGCTTTTTTTTCCCAATAGGTCCCTGAAAAGAATACCAGGGAGATAGAAGACTGTGAGAGGCTGTTGACTCGACACCAGGAAAGCAAATCGCAAGCAGAGGAGGAGTTGCAGACTGTCATGGCGAGCGTTAGGTAAGCTATCATCTCATTATCATCTGAAGAGCAAGGGAGTGGAATTCCTCGTGGAGTTTGATCTCTAGACTTTGGCCTGACTTGTTTTTAACCCCCAAAGCAAAAACGATGGGGTCTTATTTACCTCCGACGCAGAAACGACGAAATCGGTTCAAGATGGCCGCCGCCACAAAATGGCGGATCACATATATATTTTAATTCCCTCAATATGGGTATCAAATAAAAGGGTTTGATTCGTTAAACACTATGATAATTTTCAAATACAAGATAGCCCCCACTACAAAATGTCGAAATAACGTCGGGGGTTTTCAACTTTTCTAAGTTGTTTAGGTGATAATGATAAGTCTTTTGGGATGGCCATTTACTGGGCACGCATACTACCTTAGATCATGTCTACGATTGGCATGGGAAGATTTTGTGACCAAATCCGATATAGATGAAAAACTTAGCTAAGTCACCTGTTTGTTGTATGTGTGAGTAACGTGTACGGACAGCTGCAGAGAAAGGTAACCCCCTGCGCATACAATATCTCATTACTAGGGGGTTACTCTTCTCTGCAGCTGACTGTACAAATAGAAATTCTGCTTTCAAAATTTGAAACTTGCCGTATAGTTCGCATACTCATTATTTGCTTATCTTCCAAGTTGGATTATTCCTGTCCACTTATGATTGACATGACTGTCACGATACGGTATAATTAGTTCTCAATTGAAAGTAATTATTTTCGGATTTTTTGCGTCGTTCATTGCAAACTGTACACAACTACATACAACAGGTGACTTACTTAAGATTTTACCTATACTTTCTTTCATAAAAAATTGTTTGCCTAACTGTAAAGCGGCCAAAAAGGCAAGTAAAAAACCACGTTCAAGATCATGTGGTTGAATTTCATTTGACCTTTCTCTCTAGGTCTCAAACTCAGGGCCTCCAGGAGCAAAAAGACAGATTGCAAGCCCGGCTCATAGACTTGAAGCGTATCGTCGATGAAGCCAACAAGAACTTCAAGCTCAGAGAGTCGGAGCTCAAGATATATCTCAGCACCGAAGTGAAGGAGCAAGAGAAGCTGGACAAGATGAAGGAGAGCTACGAGAAGGCGGCTCGAGATCTGACGGAGAAGAAAAGGTATGTTCATATAGACAGGTTCCCAAAATATTTTTACTCATAGAACTCTTTTGAAGTTTTATTGGGTACGGTGGACCCCTTGCTGCTACGTTTTACCAATCGGCTAAACACATAGTTTACCAACACGAGCGTGGACCCCCATCGTTGCTTCCCCTGGGGGTCCACCTGGACCACTTTGGAAACAAATTTTAGACATCGTGTATATTGTTATTGTTTTCTTTGTGCTCTGATGGTTTAGTACTTTAAAGCAAAGTATTCTAGTTTCTAAAGTTCCTTATTCTCTTTCATGCTTCTCTTTCAGTTTGCAAGAAGAATTGTCGTCCACTGTGCCGACCAATGAGCGGCAGTTGACAGAGCTGCAGTCTCAGCTTAGAAACATGAAGCAAGAGGAAAACACAGTGATGTCGGAAGCGAGGACTTTAAGGTATAAACGTGACCAGGAAAAGACTAGATCTCGTACAAACCAATGTTCCGTAGAATTTTGCAGTACAGTCAAGGAAATCGTGCTGTGCCATTTTAAACCTTCTCATAAAGAGTTTCATTTTGCTTTGATTAGTAGATGGTAGATGTGGTCACAGTGACATATCTTGTAAAAAGGTACTAAGCGGCACAGTTATCAAATTTTTTGACTGTATATCATGGATGTAGTGAGAAACTATTTTCCTTCGGGAAAACTCGGATCTTTATCGGAATACGATGACACCCGAACTGTCAATGAATGATCGT
>BHDV01015488.1:26579-65760 GCA_005406045.1 Adoxophyes honmai
TTCAAGTGCCTACGTTTAGCCGTTTAGGCTGTGCGTCGATCTGTCAGTCAGTCAGTCAGTTTCTCCTTTTATATATTTAGATATATATTGGTCTGCTGAAGCGACTTACCCCTACGGCTTTAAGATGGGTACTGAAGCTATTTAAGAGAGTACGATAAATACGAACTTTTCCGAAAAATTACGAAGGAAAATAGTTTCTCACTACATCTGTAAATTTTGTTTAATTTTATCATTTTCATCTTTAAAAATTACAGTGGGAGGGGTCATTTTTACCATTTTGTAACTGTCTGTAGTGCTACCTTTCCAGTTTAGAAAATAAAAATTAGAAACCATAATATCATTTTTGAAGACCTATCCATAGATACCCCACACGTATGAATTCGAAAACAAAAGAGATTCAGTTCTAAGTATGAGGAGCCCAAAAATTTATTGTATTTTTTTTCTCTTACAACATCCGAGGAAGAAATTTTAACAGATTGACTTTGCAGGGCACAGTTAGAAGAGTCCCGGCAAGCCCTGAACGCCAACAGGTCTCGCAACAGAGTGCTTGACGCACTGATGAGCGAAAAGAGGAAGGGCAACATTCCTGGTATATTCGGGAGGCTGGTAAGTGAAAAAAACTGGTCAAATGCGAATCGGACTCGCGCATGAAGGATTCTGTACCAAAACTGGAAAAAAAGCTTTTTGTATGGGTCTGATGCAGGAACTTTTGGTGAGCCAAGGCTTATTTTTCGGTTATCTTGTGTCAGCGAGACATACTGTAATAGTTTTGACGTTTTTCGTAATTTTTGTGTGTTGATGTTTTAGTTAGAGACCTTCAAATAAATCTCATTCTTTTTTTCTTTTTCCAATTGCAAAATACAAGCAACACCGTCATTTTAGTGTGATTAAAAAATAAACCATACCGCTTTATTACTGCAAATACCTGCTATCTGCATATTATACTTATCTCAGTTTCAGAAATAGTTAATTCAATATTTGACTAACTTTTTTTTCTACTGAACCCTGTAAAAAATATGCTTGTTTTTATGTAAAACATGGATATTTTTTTACAGGTTTCAATGGATGTTTGATATTAAAATGTCTATATCTCAAAAAAAAAAATGTTTTGCAGATAAGATACACATTCATAAAATATTTTTCCAGGGCGATCTCGGAGGCATCGACAACAAATACGACGTAGCCATATCAACCTGCTGCGGGGCCCTGGACAACGTGGTAGTGGATACGGTCCGATCGGCGCAGGCTGCGCTCGACTATTTGAGGCGAAACGACGTGGGCCGAGTCACTTGCATCACGCTCGAGAAGATACAGAACCTGGACTACCGGACGAAGAAGACCTTGTGAGTGCTTTTTGGCTAGCTAGATTTAACACGTTAGCTGTGTATCACATGTGATGCACGAGGTACTGACAGCACGGTGCATGTGAATGTGATGTGCATCACATGTGATGCATGTACCGTGCTGTCAGCACCTCATGCATCATATGTGATGCACATCGAGGTACTGACGACGCGTGTATCACATGTGATACACTGCCCTTTGTTGCTGTACGAGCTGCTTCTGCATCATGGTGGAGAAGATACAGAGCCTCGACTACCGAACCAGGAAGACCCTGTGAGCGCTTTTGACTAAAGACCGGTCGCGGAGCACAGCGAAATTCGACCGTTGATCCTAGTCAGCTAACTTAGCGAGCGTTCAAGTTCAACTTTAGGCAATTTTTGAACATTTTGGGCCATCCCTCGCCCCTGTAACGCGCCGTAACGTTTTTCTGCATCCCCTCTCCCTGTTAATGACACCGAAACCAAAATAAAAATGGCAAAGGTACAATACTGTTGTAAAACATGAACGGAAGGGGTAGCCATCCCTGAAACTCAAAATAGTGACGTATACAATCCACGGGTTCCCCGTAAAGTCTAAACGTGGAGGGTTGCCAAGTTAGGAAAGTATTATTTCCTATTTTTTTTTACAAAAAAATAGTGTTACGTAACGCGTTGTTTGGAATGTAACGCGTCGTAAAATTTTACAAGAACCTATTTTTTTTTTGTAGCCCAGAAAACGTGCCGCGTCTCTTCGACCTGATAACGGTGCGGGACGAGCGAATGCTGCCCGCATTCTACTTCGCTCTGCGGGACACTCTAGTGGCTGAGAACTTGGACCAAGCGCGGCGTATCGCGTATGGACGGACTCGGTACCGAGTGGTCACCCTAGGAGGGGAGCTTATTGAGATATCAGGTCAGTAACCTAAACTTAATGCTTCGAGTGGCAATGTACAGTTTCTATACAGGTGTCAAATGTGTACTGGGTTAAAAATAGACGTGTTTCTTTAGTTTGTCAAATAATTAAACATCGACAAAGGTCATCAGCATACTTTCCAGAAGTTTATCGAAATATCCGGTTAGTATGATAAACTTAATAACGGTGCGGGACGAGCGAATGTTCCCCGCATTCTACTTCGCTCTGCGGGACACCCTAGTGGCTGAGAACTTGGATCAAGCTCGGCGTATCGCGTATGGGAGGACTCGGTACCGAATGGTCACCACAGACTTATATCGAAAGAGATACCGCAAGTGGGAGTAAAAAAAAATGTCTCTCGTTTGGAATCTTACGAATTTTCTTAGGAAATTTATAAACTTACGGATTTTGTTATTTTCCGGTGACAAACGTAACTTTTTGTTGCTCACTTTTCTGCCTTCTCATGATGAAACTCGGTCCACACAGGTACCATGTCCGGCGGTGGTCGGACAACGATGCGTGGGCGAATGGGCACGGCCGTGCAACAAGATACTAGCGAGCAGGATCCGCGTGTTCTTAAGGCCAACGAGGAGCGACTGGCTACACTGGAGCAAAGGTACCGAGCCTTGGATGAAAGTATTGAGCATTAGTAAAAAAAAATACTAGCCTGATACTGGACTGAGACTGGACTACAAATGGACTGAGATTGGATTTTAACTGAACTGAGACTGGACTAAGACTGGACTAAGACTAGACTGAGACTTTACTGAGACTAGACTGAGACTGCACTGAGACTAATCTGAAACTGGACTGAGACTAGACTGAAACTGGACTGAGACTAGACTGAGACTGCACTGAGACTAATCTGAAACTGGACTGAGACTAGACTGACTGGACTGAGACTAGACCGTGACTGGACTGAGACTAGACTTAAACTAGACTGAGACTAGACTTAGACTAGACTGAGACTGGACTTAAACTAGACTGAGACTAGACTAAGACAGGACTGAGAGTGGACTGAGACTAGACAGAGACTGGACTTGAACTAAACTGAGACTAGACTAAGACTGTACTGAGACAGGACTGAGATTAGACTGAGACTACCCATATAGCCATTTCGGTCGCAAAAATAATCAAAGTAGTAACAGTGTCATTTAGTTTCGTAACTGTTACGACACATTGCGACTGTGTTTGGTTTGGTCACCGTGTGTAGTAACCGTTCCCACACATTGCGACTAAAAAAAGTTTCGGTAACAATGTGCCGTCGCTGTGACCACACTGTACGTCATCTTTTGCGTCGACACTGTTTACACACTTTGCGTGTAGTTTGTGACTAGTGTACACTCTGGTAACAATGTGTAGTAACCGTGTAGACACAATGTTACGACAATGTTCCAGAACATTGTAACTCTAAATGTAAAAAAAAACATTATGACGTCAAAACCTCCTCAAACTTTCCAACAGCGTGTCATGAAGTAATAACATTTATGAATCACTAGCTTTTGCCCGCGGCTCCGCTCGCGTTAAATTCGGGGTATCACAGAAGAGTGTGTTGGATAATCCATTTATCGAGGAAGGCTTTAGGCTATATAACATCACGCTGCAACTAATAGAAGCGAAGAAATATTGGAAAATGTGGAAAAAACGGGGGGAAATTAAACACTATTCCACGCGGACGGAGTCGCAGGCACAGCTAGTATAAATATATATGCAACACCACTTTGTTGTGAAGTGGAAGGAATAAAAGCATATATTTAAATAATGTCAAATGTAAGCTTACATCGATGGTTTGTGACGCCCATATGGTGTTTATTCCAGTATTGATAACGTTGAAGGTATAAAAAATAGGATTATAAATTACAAAAAAAAAAAATATTGAGGGTGATTGCCGAGTATGTAAATTTATAAAAAGTGTACCTAACCATTACTTGTTTTTTTTTAATTAATATATTTTTTATTACTTTTACTAGCAATTTTATTGGAACTTAGGTCAAAAGGGAAAAAGTTGTCGTTCTAAGTACGCATAAAGGAGTGAGGATAATGGGAGTATAGATAGATTCTAATTTAACAGTCATAATTTTATTATATTTATTGTTGAACACAGTCAGTGGTTAAAATGTTACATTATCTATATATATAACAATGTTACAGTAATCTGATTCAAACAGTACACTGGGTTTTTCAAAAATTAAAAATACGTTGTGATTTATTTAAAAGTTTGTTCTTAATAAGCTACTTCACAACTTCAAAATCAATCATGTTGTAAGCATGAACTTAATATTGATGATTTTAGTTTGTTTTAACATTATTTAGGACAGTAACTACTTTTAATGCCTTAGTTATAGTGGCACGATTCGATGTTCCTGGTGTATCATCTGTAAAAGGATAATATAACATTAGAATTGGTTTTATCTTTCAGGTCAGAAACTTTGAGAATAACTGTAAACAAAAAAACACATACAGCCATTTTATAAATTTGGTAACTTTGTGACTACTTTGGGTTTCGCGTCGACACAAAGTCGACACAGCGTCGTAACTTTGTGACCACTTTGTGACTACAATGTTTTCCTTTAACAAATGTTTTTTTTTCCATTAAATTCCTATTTTTGAATTAATTATTCATTATTTAACTACTACTTAGTATTCAAATTTATTACTCTAAACAAGCAGAAGCCTCCAAGTTCTCGAAATGTATATAGTAGTTAAAAATATACATTAAAATTTTTGCTAATACTACTTAAATTACGACTGTAAGGTGGCGCGTTAGTAAATTTCAACTTATTTTGCCAAATTATACGATGAATTTCTTTTCCCATTCACGTTAGCACATTAATATCAATTAATAGTATTAATATCAAAAATAAACACTTACCCTGACAACCTGTAATTGTAATGGATTCCTTTTATTTTTTTTGACACACAAAATAAATTGTTTCGAACAACTTTGAAGCAAATTGAGTGAATGAATGAATGATTTGAGTGACACTTGGTTGCAAAATGGTAACAAAGTTACCACACGGCGACTAAACATTGTTACCAAATGTTACTGTGTCGACTCTTCCCCATTTTGGTCGCAGCGACCAGATTGCGACCAGAATAATGCTAGTAGGTTCAGCCAGTGTCGACACATTGTTTCGACATTGTTACGTAACGGCGACTGAAATGGTTATATGGGTAGACTGGACTGAGACAGGACTGAGACTGGACTGAGTCTAGACTGAGACTAGACTGAGATTAGACTGAGACTGCACTGAGACTAATCTGAAACTGGACTGAGACTAGACTGACTGGACTGAGACTAGACCGTGACTCGACTGAGTCTAGACTGAGACTAGACTAAGACTGGACTAAGTCTAGACTAAGACTGGACTGAGTATAGACCGAGACTGGACTGAGACAGGACTAAGTCTAGACTGAGACTCGACTGAGACTAGACTAAGACTGGACTGAGTCTAAACTGAGACTGGACTGAGACAGGACTGAGACTGGACTGAGACTGGACTGAGACTCGACTGACACTAGACTAAGACTAGACTGAGACTGAATTTGGACTTAACTGAGACTAGAATAAGACTAGACTGAGACTGAGATTGGACTAAGACTAAACTAAGACTGGACGGAGACTAGTTTGGACCAACCAGCCCCAGCGTTTCATCTAATGGCAGCATTTGGTCAAAAACTTGTCAATCTCTGTCTAACAAATCTCTTTAGTACTATGTACTTTTCATCCCCCACTTAGTGAATTTTATCTGACTTCACGCCTTTATCGACAGATTGTCGTCTCTGCGAGGCGAGCACAGCGTAATAGAAGAGAACGTGGTCTCTCTTCAGCGGAGCACTCGCGAGGGGAAGTCGACACTCAACAAGCTCAACTTTGAGCTCAAGAGTCTCGCTGAGCAAGTCCCGTTGCTCAAGGTAAGCTCAGAGTGCTTAGTGTGATCAAAACGGTCATGAATCGATAACGATTTAGTTCGCGAATTGACGCGAAATTGTATGGAAACTGAGACAGCGCCTCTAAGCGGCACGTTTTCACAACTACCGCGGTCGACACGTAAAATGTTGTAAAATAATGTTCACAAAACAAGACAATTAATCTTAAATTGTTCTGAAAGTTGCTATGAAATGTGAAACACGTTACATTTGCTCTTCCTACTCCATTTAAGAATACGTCTGCTCTAGTTTTAATTCCTTCCTTAATGTTCGCAGAATCAAATCCGCCAGCAAGAGGGCAAGGCGGCGTCATCGCGCGTCGACGGAGCGCAAAAGGCCAATCTCGAAGCTGCCGTGCAAGCCGCCAAGGAACAGTTGGAGCATGCGAAACTGAACGCTGGGGAGGTTAGTCTGTCTGTTCGGTTGGGTAGTAGGCTACTACATTTTTTTATTATTTTTGAACGGGGCACCACCTCAATCGTTCCCTCTTGCAAACTGGTTGAATTATAGAATTTTTCAACTAACTCCGTTAACTCTAACCCGGTGCTTAACGAGCCCCAAGTTTGTATGGAGAGTGAAAAGATGTTGCGAGATGAGTCTATTAGAGTTTTTTTGGTATTATTTCATTTTTTACTAGTCAAGCATAGTAATGAAATAGTATTTTTCTATTTAGGTTGATTCAAAGGCACATGAAAGTAAATAAAAGCTTATACAACGTGTTACAAAAATACAGTAAAGCAGAAAGGGGGTTAAGTAGCCTATTACAATATTTGAAAAAAAAAAGAAAAAAGCCAGTAATTCCCCTTCTTGAGTTTGCAAACCTTTATGAACTCATTTTTTTAAATCTGTCAAAGAAAACACTCTGTTAAATAATCTATGGTAACTTCAGTCACTTACTAGGGTTTACAATATTTTTCGCTTTAATAATTTACATTTTTTATCCGGTTTTTTGTAACACCTTCCTCCTCAGGTGGAGAAGGAAGTCCATGGAGTGGACGTCCAAATAGCGGCCGTGGCTGGCGGCAGGGTCAAGGAACTGCAGAAGGCTGTGGACGACTTGGCGCGTAAGGTCGATAAAGTCTCGTCCGAGATGACCAAACTACGCGTCGCTATCAACACTAGCAAGAGGTCCGTGCTTTAAATGACACTTATTTTATCATACAGGGTTTTTTTGTAAAACATCAACCTCTAGTGGGGGTAGAAGCGAAGCGCGAACTTACTCCCACTCCTTAAAATTTTGCCAAGTTAGATTTCGAGGACTGTACCTCTCATTTTCTGATTTAAAAAAAAAGGACAGAGGAAAATGCCATTTGGGGGAATATAAATTTTGCTATTAGGAAATAATGATTTCGGGGAATGATCTAACTAAGAACTAAGGGCTTGGCCACATGTCCGCCGTCCGGACACGGCGCCGTAGACGTAAAACGACGCGGTGTCGTGTCGACGATTTTTGCCGTGCGAATCCACGACGCGCGTCGTGAAATCTTACGACTGCTGCACCGGACAACGATGTCGTATCGGAGCGCGACACGATTTTTGGCGTGCGAATCCACATGCCAAGTGCCACATAGGGATGTGGCCAAGCTCTAACGGGTCCTTTTGTTGTTACAGCAACAACAGAAATACACGATTAGTGAAAGTTTCAACTGTCTATCGTGGTTCTTGTGATTCAGCCTGGTGACTGACAGATGGACAGACAGCGAAATCTTAGTAATAGGGTCCCAATAATTTTATACAATTTCATAGTTAAGGACCCAATATAATAAAACTGTTTGAAACACTAAGTAAAGTCCTGGGTTTTTACGTATTGGGGATGCATTCGTGCATAAAATTGCCCTCCATTGCTTAAAATCGTGCCAATCGTCCGGAGACTGTAATACGATAAATTTTTTTTCTTCAGAAACGCAAAGAAGTCAAAGGACAAGATCACACAGATGGAGGCCGATCTGGCGGAGACTGATCGCAACCTGGAGAGTCTGAACGCACAGAAGAGGCAGCTCACTTTGGACAACGGGGAGCTGACGAAGTACATTGAAGAGGTAACCTTGTCACACTTACAACCTAACATTCACAGTCTCATAAAAAAAAAAACTGTTGGGACACCTATCGCCATTTATCATCGAGTGGTAGAACTTCTATTGTCAAAATGGAATCCTACATCCCGCTATCGAAGTTTCGACGATCGGTTGCATAAATACAATTTCCAACTTTCTCTCTGTGGACTTCGGTCCCCAGGCATAACATGCCTGGAGAGAGATACATCACGCCTGTGTTCCCAAATGGGGCAGGCAGAGCACACGAAACGTGACATACAAAACCACGATTATTTCATGTTGGGTAGCCACTACTAGCATAATTTTAGGCTAGGAACCTGTCACTATCATACCTCATTCGTTTATGTCAAAATCTAAAATTACGCTATAAGTGGCTACGAAGCGTGGAACAATGGCTTCGACTGTGAAATATTCTATGTGCTCCTACTTCCATTTGGGACTATAAGCGTGATTTTTATGTGTAATAACAACGCAACTTCTCGTAACTACCCGCCGTTCAAAAAAATGTACGCTCAAACAAGGTATTTGGTCGCTGACTTAAAAAAAACGTGTTTTAATAGATCACTGTATTTCGTAAAAGATTATTTCCAGTCACCAGAAATTGACATTTGAGTCTATGTTAATTTTATTATTATTTACACTTTGACGATCTTTTTGCGAATTGGTTTTATGTCAAAACAAACGAATCTAAATCTAATCTTATCCAATTCAACCCGACAGTTGGAGGAGCAGATATCGGAAGGCGCTGGCGAGTTCTCAGAGCTGAAGCAGGAGATAGCAGCGCTTCAGGGCAAACTTAACAAGTACAAGAGCGAGCGGCTTGAGGCGAACAACAATGTTGCCAAGATGCAGAAACTGATTGATGATATGAAAGGGAAGACGCCACAACTGGAGAGAGACGTAAGACAATGAGAGATTAGATATTTTCCCCAAACTCGTCAGTTCCGCGTAGCATTAGTTCCATTCGCATTTTTCCCCACTCGATTTTCTACCTATTCACTTTTTTTTGTCATTCGCTTGCATTCCTATTCTCAAATATGTCTAACCGACATTTCGCACGATGTTTTAATTTCTTATGCGATATTGTTCCCATATCGGAAATTTCTCTGTCGTTATTTTTTGCAATATTTTAATTTCTTACACGATGTTGTTCTCATACCAAAAGTTTTCCTGTCGTTATTTTTCGTAATATTGTAATTTCTTACGCGATATTGTTCCGTTTCCGTTTTTGTACGCGATATTATAAAAAAATATTCGCTGTAGCTTTACGTAACACGTTTCTTTCTTGCGTGATATTATTAAGTTATACCAGTATCTTCTATGGTTCCAACGAATACATATTTAAATATGAATATAAATATCTATTTTTGTATTTTTCATACATTATATTTTCTAAACGTCACTTACCATGAATACTTAAGATAATAAAAAAAACGGATTGAGTAAATTTGCTATTAGAAAATCAGGACCCTGGTAAAAATCGCGAATAGTAATAAAAACTCATTGAGTAAATTCGCTATTAGGAAATGAGGACCCTGGTAAAATTCAGGAATAATAAAAAAACTGATTGAGCAAATATACAATTGAATAATTATGTCTATTGGCAATACCTATGAATGATAAAAACGTCGAATGAGTAAAAATCTGAGTGGGGAAAAATGCGAATGGAACTAATGCTACGCGGAACTGACGAGTTTGGGGAAAAGATCTAATCTCTCAAGACAATTGGGCATATGACTAAAAAAACTATTTAGTCTGCCAGATAGAATACCAAAAAATATTAAACACGTGTTTTTTTATTTTATTTGACAAGCAAGAAATTACGAGGATAGAATGCTGAAAGCTGAAGTTTCACGTGACGTGACTCGAAACTACTCATTTCTTGCTTGTCAAATGAAATTTAATAAAAGATATAATATATATATTTTTTTGTAATCTATCTGACGGACTAAATAGTTGTTTTAGTCATGTACCCAATTATATCTCTTATAGCAAACTTTATACATAAAAGTAAACTTTATAACTATTTTTTTCATCTGCTCTGCTCTGGTCAAATGTTAAGCATTTTATTTCTTTGAACATTAAACTACCCTGGGACTCACTCATGTTAACTCGATTTAAAACGTGAGTTATCCGTATATTTTTAAACATCTTATTTATTATACTTTCAGCTCTCCAATCTCAAACTCGAAGACCCCGGTATCGAGGGTATAGAGGGCGTCGAGAGGCCAGAACCTCTCACCAAGCATACATCTGAGGAGTTGGAAGACATGTCGGTTGAGGAGTTGAGGAACAGGCTCACAGCGCAGCAGGGGAGGCTGGGAGACGCTAAACCCAACCTACAGGCCATACAGGTGGGTTGAGGATCTGTTGGAGAAGCTATCTAAGTTGTACGAAATTCTACGCCGAACCTTCATCAGTGGCTCGCTCGCAGTTAGAGACAATTGTAAAATTTTTTTAATGTCGTGCCCGTTCGCGACGCATCAGCGAAATAGCTCACGCGCCGAAAAAAAAAGGAATTTTGAAAAACATCTTATAAAATACGGATAACTCACGTTATAAATCGAGTTTAGCTCGACATGTTTCGGAGTAATTCGTAGCCCTTCATCTAGGAGCCGCGGCAGCTGCTGCTGCCAAACGCGAACTGCGCGCCTCGGTTCTCTTCGCGCGACTGCTCGTGCTCGACGAAACTAACACTGGCTCACGACTACCCTCGTTATTATCGTCATTTATATTATTGTCAAAAATAGGGTAGCACACAACACTAACTACATCACTTTGTAAAGGCACCTCCACACTCGCTGTTGACGCAGTACGAAGATTCAAAACCGTCTTCCAACTCGGAGGCACCGACCAACCACTATCTCGATTAAAATTTGGACGTCTACTAATCTCTATAGCTTCACGTACTTTTCGTTGAATGTAAAATTTCTCCCTTGCTAGTACGGAAACCTTGTCAAAACGGATATAGTGCGTCGAATCAGAGTTCATTGAGTGTTCGGCAACGGCTGACCCCCGATCATCTTGTTTCTTCATACTGCGTATGTGCTCCGATAACCTCGTGGAAACATTGCGTCCTGTCTCTCTGATGTAATTTTTGCCACAAGAACATGGAATCATGTATACCCCGGGACCACTCAGGGGCTCTTTATCCTTTGGTGAACGCATCCACTGTCTCAACTGCTTATTAGTCCGAAACATGTCTAGCTAAACTCGATTTATAACGTGAGTTATCCGTATTTTATAAGATGAGTGAGTCTCACGGTAGTTTAATGTTTGAAAAACATTGTTAAATTACAGTTATTACTTCTAAATTATTTTTGTTTCCGTCCCGCGACATGACTTGAACGTATTTGTGGCCTGTATAAAAAAGGTTGTAGTACCGCTGGTTACTGGTAAAGAGGTACAAGACATAAAAACTTGTTATCTGTTTATTTTTACTGGCCACAAAGATTGTTGGAGGCATTCAATTGTTTTATCATTAAAAATCTCTCTTCTGTCATAAGAGCTAGAAACATGCTAGAAGTGGCTACGGAATGTGGAATAGGCATGAACATTGAAAGAAATGGAGAGGTGTTACTATAGCCTCTTCTTTCAGGCCATATTTATTTTTAATCACGCTATTGTTGAGTAAATACAGTGTTGAATTGTCATTCAGGATTACAAAGCCAAAGAGGAATTGTACCTCCGTCGCGCTGCGGAACTCGACGAGATCACTACACAGAGGAACGAAATGAGAGCTCTTTATGACCAGCTGAAGAAAAGACGCACCACTGACTTCCTTGCAGGTGAGCTACACTATTTTATTAGTATTTTATATGGTACTAGCTTTCCGCCCGCGGCTTCGCCCGCGTGGAACTCGGTTATATTGCGGTATAAAGCACAACTATAAGAAAACTTCTCGTTTCAAACGACACACAGCGCCATCTATCTATCATCTATCGATAGTACCGATCGATATCGATCTATCATCGATTCATATCGATCTATCAAGCAAACTATATTTTTGTTTTCCCTCGGGAACGTCATTTTTTTCCGGGATAAAAAGTAGTCTATTATTTAATCCGGACTTCTATCTTTATGTCTGCAAAATTTCAAAGCAATAGGTTCAGTAGTTACGGCGTGAAAGCGGAACAAACAAACAAACAAACAAACAAACTCACTTTCTGACTTATAATATTAGTAAGGATTTTCAGAGAGGGATCGAATCCGCAGTGCACAGTGCCACTACAGAAGGGAGTGGTTAGGTCATTTCCCCACCATCGTTATTTCCTAGTAATAGTTAGAATTTAAAAGTAAATATCAGATCAATTATCACTAAGTTTGATCAAATGTCATGTATCAAATTTGATACATGACGTGACGTAAATACAATAATGATAAGGAAGCTATGGTCACTGTCATATTATTATTGACCTTGTTTTTTCATGCATGATGTTCAAATGAAAATCGATCAGGGGAATACAAATTTCTAGCCCGACTGTACCAAAAAAAAGCACACGTTTAAATTGAGTAACCTGGTGGTATGGTACGGTGTTTAATTAGTGCAAAAAAACAAGTATAGTTTTCATCTCGTTGCAGGATTCAACACCATAACGGCCAAGCTGAAGGAAATGTACCAGATGATAACGCTGGGCGGCGACGCGGAGTTGGAGCTCGTGGACACGCTCGATCCGTTCACCGAGGGAATCACATTCAGGTACTCTTTGGATTTTATGAAGTGTCTTGATGTCACGCTTTTGAAAACCCCTGTTAAATTTTTTTCTCGGAATTTTAATGTAATTTTTTTTAATGAAAATCTGGAAATATTACCCAGTCTTTTGTACTACGGCACTTAGTCAACCGCGTAGCATCGCAATGTCGAACGATTGCAGGTGCGTACGCGCTGATTTACTCCCGTAGGGAATAAGGAAGGTAAAAACAGGGCGCAATGACCTGAAAAGCCGTGAATCATTTTTTCTTTCCCACAAGGTCAATAATGCAAATTAACAGAAATGTTTTAGGAAACTGGTCGAGAGTATACGCGTCTGAAAAGCCCTGTGAAGTTTATTCTCGAAATTTCATGTGAAAAAAAAAACGAAAATCTGAAAACACTACCCACTGTTTTGTATCTCGGCTTTTAGTCAATTGCCTGCAATGTCGAACAGGAATAACAATCGAGGATTCAGGTGCGCGCCTGCTAAATCGGCGACTAATAGTAGGCATAACACAGTGTGCATTGACCTGAAAAGCAATGAAACAATTGCCAGGACAATAATTGAATTTTTTAGGAAAAATTTAACTGGAATTTCCAGTCGCTCAAATTCCGGCCATCCTTTATTTATACATGCATAACATAGTAGAGAAAAACAGGTTTCTAAAGTGATATTGTAATTTTTTGTATGTTTAAATCAATGTCGTTGCGATGCTAAGGTGGACAGTAAATAAATTAATATCTAATTTCCCCAGCGTCCGACCTCCCAACAAATCATGGAAGAACATATCGAACCTCTCTGGCGGTGAGAAGACGCTCTCATCTCTCGCGCTAGTGTTCGCGCTGCACTACTACAAGCCGACGCCTCTCTACGTGATGGACGAAATAGACGCCGCGCTCGACTTCAAGAACGTGTCCATTGTGGCCAATTACATCAAGGTGAGTGGGTTAGACAGTTAAAGACTAGCAATACGTTGTTTATTCCTTACGTAGAAATGTGTCTCCCCCCTGAACAGACGTGAATGTGTGAGTAGGGTAGCTAAAGGCAGGACGCGGAGCACAGCGAAATTCGAGCGTTGACCCGCTGCTGTCTATCTCTGTCGCACGCGTGCAGTAATATTGCCCTCACGCTCGCACGGTTCGTATAAAGGTAAAGACTATAGCAGCGTGGTATGTTTATCTCTTACTTAGAACATGTCTCTCCTGTGGCCAAGTGTGAAAGCTCAGAATGTAATAGCACTGTAAGGAGGGTAGGTAAAGGTAGGTAGAGGCTCTACTCGCTAGCGCTAGTGTTCGCGTTGCACTACTACAAGCCGACGCCTCTCTACGTGATGGACGAAATAGACGCCGCGCTCGACTTCAAAAACGTATCCATTGTGGCCAATTAGGTACATAAAGGTGAGTGGGTTAGAAAGTTGAAGACTATAGCAATACGTTGTTTATTCCTTACGTAGAAATGTGTCTCCCCCCTGAACAGACGTAAATGTGTGAGTAGGGTAGCTAAAGGCTGGTCGCCAAGCATAGCGAAATTCGAGCGTTAACCCGCTGCTATGTCTCTGTCGCACGCGTGCAGTAATATTGCCCTCACGCTCGCACAGTGTGACGCATGTTTTTTAGGTTATTTTATGGGATAACTTACGATGCACAGCACTTATTTAGAGTTGCGAATTGCAACACCGGCTATGTCATTTTAGTGACTGACAATAAAACAGACAAACATAGAGAGCTATTTTTTTGACTACTACGGAAGCTGTTATTTTGTAGATCGAAAAATCAAAATAACAGACAATTTTGTGAAAAGGCCCATTATAATTTTTAATGTTTTTTTTTTCTTACAGGAACGTACCAAAAACGCCCAGTTCATCATAATATCGCTCCGGTACAACATGTTCGAGGTGTCAAATAGGCTAGTGGGCATCTACAAGACCCAAGATTGCACCAAATCGCTTACCATCGAGAACAAACTACCCAAGAAAAGGACCTACGATGAGATGAATATGTCCGACATTGCCGTGGCTTAAGCTTATTGGTGTTTCAAACCTTCAGGGTTTGTATTGGTGTTAAAGTATTTGTTTAAGTGTTTGAAAACATATTATATTTGCCGGTTTTCTGTTTAACTATGTTGTTTAACTGTGTTGGACGGCCAGGAAGAAAGTCAAATCACTACAATATGAATGAGAAACTTATTTGATATATTTGGTTTAATATGGTTTGTATTATTTGACAAACCAAAAAAATAGGCTTAATCTATACTCTGTTTTTTTTGGGTTGAGAATTTCAATGGACACAATTTGAAATTATCTCTGGAATTCATTAGTAAAACTGGAAATGATTTACGCAAATACACTTAACATTGTTTGTTATAATGTTCTTAAATCAAACATCATCATAATTTGCGCCGATATCTTGGGATTACCCAAAAATGTGTAAGGATTTAACAGTTAAAAGTATCAACCCAAAATAAACAGAGTATAACTAACGGACTAATTAAAATTATATATTTTCAACCCAATTTTATTATTTCGTCAAAGATTTGTCTATGTAACGTTTTGTGTGCTCTGCCTTCCTAACTTAGGGAACACGGGCATGAGGTTTATGTTGTGTATGTAACTTCAATGTCTAGATATAATGTCGTGACATAGATTTTAATTATAATAATAGTCAGAATATGTGTTATATGTATTGATTATACAATTGAGGGTGGTTTCAAAGATACTCTCATCTGCACGCGGTGTTACCTGTCAAGAACCTACTTATATAGTCATGAAGACGATGTAGGTGCAAGAATTATTTTTAAGAGTAAGAATGTCTCGCATGTTTAAAATCAGATAGCAATCTGGATCGCACACAAGTATGGTGGCGGTGAGATTGGCAGTGGCTAGCCTCTTTCATCAATTCAAAACCGTTATCTGACATCGTTGCAGTATTCATTTACGATTTTTAGGGTTCCGTACCCAAAGGATGAAAACAGGACCCTATTACTGAGACTTCGTCGTCTGTCTGTCTGTCCGTCAGTCACCAGGCTGTATCTCACGAACCGTGACAGCTAGAGAGTTGAAATTTTCACAGATGTTGTATTTCTGTTGCCGCTATAACAACAAATACTAAAATTAAAATAATAGTTGTAATTAAGGGGGCTCCCATAGAAAAAACGTGTTTTTTTTTTTGCTGTTTTTGGTACGGAACCCTCCGTGTGCGAGTCCGACTCGCACTTGGCCGGTTTTTAAAGTATTTTTGAAGCCAATATTCAAATCAGAAGTCTTAAGGACTTGCGATGTCTTATCTATCGCCAAATATTTGGCAGATTTTGTGAAGAATTTTGGTAAGGCAGGGCAAGAGTAGAATACTTCATTTAAGTGAAGTTTAATGGAAGATGGGGTATTTACATGGGGTTGTTGGCTTTTTATTTGGTTCCGTACATGTAAAGAAAAAAAGGTATAAAATTAAAAAGATAATGAATACCAAATAATGACAGGTAGACATTGAACATTAAACTACCGTGAGATACTCATGTGGAATAATTTACGGATAACTCGCGTTTTTAAATCGAGTTTAGCTCGACATGTTTCGCGCATACTCCGACCCGAGTCGCGAGCGTGAGTTATCCGTAAATTTAAATTATTCAACTGACAGGTAGAAATTAGAAAGTTTTATTTTAGAGCTCTAATAGTTATGAGGAACGAATAATTAACTAGATGGACGTACCCATTTAATTTGGAACCAACCTACAAGTCACATTTGTAAAATAATTTCTTTAAAATTTTGCCACTACATTCCAGTGTCATCATCATAACGTCTGGGTTGGTTCCTGTTAAGTACAGTCGAGTTCATTAATATATGAGCAAAACTAAGGGTTCAAAAATATCTGTACACCTTTATGACATTGACAATAAGGTGCAAAAGTTTACATATTGGGCATTTGTCTGCTCATATATTTATGAACTCGACTGTACGTCCAATTGATAATTTCACATTAGAACGAAGTTGTGACAGCTGATGTGCTGTGAAGGGAATAAGGGGGTGTACTTCATTGTCATGAATTAGTAATCATTTGTGTACCATGAAAAGAATGAAAGAATGAATGAATGAAAGATGAAAGAAGATTGACTAAACAGATCTATGCTGGGAGTGTGAATGGATGTGTTGGGAGGGGAAGACCTAGACGTACGTTCCGTGACCAAATCGCGGACGTTTTAGAAACAGGTCAGGTCAAGATTACCCGAAATCGACGAGCATGTGTATGAAGAAACTAATGAATGTGGATGAAGCAAAAGAGGTATGTCAGGATCGTAGCAAGTGGAACAAAGTGGTCTCTGCCTACCCCTGTGGGAAAGAGGCGTGACGGTATGTATGTATGTATGTATGTGTACCATGTGGCTCTCAGCCTCTCGATGGCTTGATGACTTTAAACTGCGTTAAAGTGACAAGGTATTCAAAATATCACTTATTTATGACGATGATTGTTCTTTTATTTAGGCGAGGGGGAAATATATGTACGGAGAGAGCTGGTCTAGTTGTAATTTCGTCATTCACAACGTTTCTCTACTGTGTACTAACAGTAGTAACCTACTAGATGTCAAAGTCAATCGATACGATAGTTATAAGTGTGACGTAGAAGTAGCATTGCACTGGCATTTGTGAACTCAACAACGATGCTTAAAATATAAAGGTCAAGAGCAGGCTTTGACCGCTATTGTTGTCTATTGTTCGCACAGAGGACAGATTCAGCAGAGAAACAATGTTGGCCACCCAGGCCCGCAAAAGGTTAGTTATTTTCCACTTACTAACGTCACCGTCACTGTCACAGAAACTGTACAGAGCCAATAACCGTAGAGGAAAAGGCACTAGCGTTACGCGTGATCTTGGGCCGGCCAATAAGAGCACAGCGATCGCTTTAATTGTTTGGCTCCGAACAACCAAAATGACATTAGTACTCCACTGGGTCTGTGCTCGGACTGTTCGTGAGTGCACTGCTAGTCTGCTACGTCGGTTTCGAGGGGGCGTGTATAAAATTATGCAACGTTCGAAGGGGGACTAAACTTACGTGTTTATTTATAAAATATCACGTTCTATTTTTGGATACATTTTGGAATTAGGGCGGGGGAGGGGTGTTGTGAAGAACGCGTTTTTTATAACCGCCCCCTTAGAGCGTGTCCCATGTTTGCCAACAAATGCATTCATAGTTATTTGATTTAAGATACACGAGCTCTTTCGATTGTAGTTTAAAAAAAAACCCAAAGATTTTTTCCTAACCATTATCCATACAGTTTTGAAATTTCAAAATGTGCATCGAATTTTGGAGCATACGGGGCAACGCAGACAGCACACTTTTTGTGTGATCGAGTCTGCGGCGCACAAAAAGTCTGCATGGATTGAATGAATTGTGCGCCGGATTTTTTGCGCGTCGTGTGCGTTACTGCATATAATTCCATTGGTTCTATTTTCACAGACTAAAAAGTCCGTCGTGGATAGTCTGTCGTCTGCGCAGGGTCTATTTGTTACATGAAAGAGCTCGTTATTCTGTGGCGAAATATCGAAAAATGCTCAGATAATCTTTGTTGTTACCAATGATATTTAAGGTTATCTTTAAGAATTCTTAATATTATCACGTGTAACAATCGATGGGTAATAAATGATACGAAATAATTAACGTTCTTTAAACATTTATTCGACCTTATACAATTCGATATATAAATAACTTAATAAATAAGTCACAAAGCGGGTTAGTCGATGTGCATCCCTTTCTAAACCAAACTAAGAGAGATGCAGATATTGAAATCGTGGCTTAATGCAGTGCTAATAGCTTTTTATCTTAGGATGGGGAGTATTCGTTGATAGAAAAAGTTCTATACTTGATAAGATGCCAGTTTCATTAAATAATAAATTTCAGTAAGTATAAGATAAGTAAAAGATTAGCACTCAAACAAATGCATCATAGATATCGCTATTTGGCCATCGCCTTTGAAAAATCAGCCTTAAATATAAACAAAATACAATACAGGGAAAATAATCCATAGTGATTATTTTTGTAATTACTTTTATAATTAATTCATATTATTGAAATCATCATACAATTAGAACGCATGAAAAACTCGTTGAAGAGGGGGAATTTGAACCCACTACTTTGGTAAAACCATTTTTGAATTAATTTATTTATGCATTGTAATTGCATGTCGATTTAAAATAGAACACAGTCTTAATTTACATCTCGTATTCAACATTCTTCATAATGAATGAGATATTTTTAAAATCATATCCAATTACTGGAAACAACTGTATATCTACATAAATATACAAATTGCGATTACAACTGGAAACCGCAACGGAAAGATTAAAAAACACAGGAAATTCATCAGTTCTAATGCAATTTTAAGACAATAATATAAAAGTGCATAAGTGGATTAAATAGTCATAATCACAAGACATAGGTTTTGGAAGAAGGTTGAAACACCAGCAGGGCTATTGTCTACAGCGCTCGGAATCGGTATGGGCTTGATGGATGTAAGACATCGCGATCCCGAACGTCTCGGTGAAACGCTTTCTTGTAACAAATCAATCCCAAATTTTCATTTTACTTACGCGAAACCAATTTATGCTAATTATTTGTTCAATTTCCTTTTAACGCGCGTTTGAGTTTTAATTTTAAAGCTATACTGGTTTCGACCTGTCAAATCTAAAGCGATCGTGATTCAGAGCGCGTCAAGCGGCAATTAGGTACATTGAGTCGTTCACCTAATGCGGTTGCCACATTTGCTTCAAACTAGTCAACGAACGTCGTCTCTATACTAACGTCCGGTTGCGGAGCACAGCTAAATTAGAGAGCACAAAGATAGATATAGTAGGTCAACGCTCCAATTTCGCTGTCACGACCGGACTGTCAATTCGCACCGAGACGAGACGCGACGCGGCGCTGCACGAAAATTTTTAACAGAACTCAAAATATACTTTATTTGTTACAAGATGAGGTTCATATTTCTTTGTCAGTACATATACAGAATACGTAGCGCGGCGTAGCGCTGCCCCTCGAGACGTAGCGCAGCGCCGCGCGGTGTGCGGGTGCGGTGCTGCGCGCGTAGCGCTGCCAACTCAAAATGTACTTTATTTGCTACGCGATAAAGTTTACATTTCTTTATGAGCATTCAGGTACGTCGCGCTACGCCTCGAGACGTAGCGCGGCGCCGCGCTGCGCAGCGCGAAACCGCTGGCCGCTTCATGCATCGTTGCACCGCGTCTCGTCGCGTCTCGTCTCGGTGTGAATTGACCCTTAGGCTATCTATGAAAGCTATCGCTCGCCGAAATCGATTGACTACAGTGTTTACACCGTTGCGGTCGCCGTATGTAGCATGGGGCAAACGACTCACCGTAATTACTGTTAACAATAGCCCTGCTGGAATACTTTCACAGCAAAAAACGCAACAGATATCAATTATAGGCTCAAACTAAAACATCGCGTTTCATATCACAGTATCATAGCTCTTGAACCAAAACCATGACCTCGGGTTTCAAGAATACATCTTTATTCGGACTAGCTTTTACCTCCTCGATGACGGAATCGTGCCAAGCGAAAGTGAGCACTGTTGCCGGTACTAACTTAAGGTCGATAAGGGTCTTTGTCGCGTCCTCTTCGAGTATCAACTTGTGACCTGTCGGACTGTTCAGGACGAAGGGTAAGTCGTATTCTAGGTTTTCGCGGACGAATTCGTGTATGTCGTTGTAGCGTTCGTACACTGAAAAGGTTCCCTGAAACAAGTAATGACTTGTAGGCTGCATTCTACCACATGATAGTGAAATTTAACCTTGGAATAAGGGTGCGGCTCCATTGAGGCGGAGACGAGCGGAGCGGAGAGGAGACGTGTGGGGATCGACCAATCATATTATACATGAAATCCACATCTCGTCTCCGCTTGACTGATTCCATTGAAGCGGAGCGGAGACGAGATGTGGATTTCATGTGATATGATTGGTCGATCCCAAATGTCTCATCTCCGCTCCGCTCGTCTCCGCCTCAATGGAGCCGCACGCTTAGTCGCCTTTTACTTGAGAGTAAAAGGATTTTTCAAAAGAAACGGACTTAAATTAAGTATATTCATCTAGTAGCTGCGGCGGCTGCTGCCAAAGGAGCACTGCGCGCATCGCTCTGTATACGCGACTGCTCGTGCTCGACGGAACTAGTACCGGTACACGACTACCCTCGTTACTTTCGTCATTTATATTATAGTCAAATACTATCACCATCACTTTGTAAAGGCACATCCACACCTGCTGTTGCTGTGAACAGATCGTGGCAGTGCGCATTTGGCAGCAGCTGCCGTGGCTCTTAAGCTAAGTCCACACCAAAGCGCTTTCGCGTTCACCTTGCGTCTTCCTCTGATGCATGCCCGTGCAACCGCCAACAACAGCACATGCCGCCAGCGCGTTTTCATTGAGGACGGATCTAGTTTCAGCGCATGCGCTGTGGTTCCACGGGCATGCGTCAGAGGGAGACGCAAGGTGAACGTGAAAGCGCACTGGTGTGGACTTAGCTTTAGACAAAGGGCTAGCCTAAAACATGGGATCCAAGAAGTAACTTGACAGTTGCACATTTTTGTCACTAAATAATTTTAAACAAAAAAAAACCGACTTCAAATCTATACTAATATAATAAAGCTGAAGAGTTTGTTTGTTTGTTTGAACGCGCTAATCTCAGAAACTACTGGTGCGAATTGAAAAATATTTTTTGTGTTGGATAGACCATTTATCAAGGAAGGCTTTATGCTATATAACATCACGCTGCGACCAATAGGACCGAAGAAACAGTGGAAAATGTAGGAAAAACGGGGGAAATTTGTCACTATTCCACGCGGACGGAGTCGCGGGCACAGCTAGTTAGCAATATTTTGAAAGTATTCTGTTTACTGAATGTAAAATCTTGACTTCATCAACAAATTACCGAAAACGCCGTACATCTCCATATAAAATTTGAAGAGTTCCCTCGATTTCTCCAAGATTCCATCATCAGATCCTGGTGTCGTGCAAATGGGACCAATTTCGAGTTATACCCTTTCGATTAAAAAAAAAATTTTGAAAATCGGTCCACGGGTTTTCGAGTTATCGAGTAACATACACACAAAAAAAAAATAAAAAAAAAAAAAAAAAAAAAAAAAAAAAAAAAAAATTAGGTCGAATTGAGAACCTCCTCCTTTTTGAAGTCGGTTAAAAAACAAGTTGGGTGTCATTTTTGACTTACTTGGCTGTGCTGAACTCAAATTTCTCTTTAGATACAAAATATTCTTTGAAATTTGTATATCTTTGTCATTAAATTCAAGATAAACCTGAATTTAAGACTTAAATTAAGGTTATCCTTATTTTTCATTACTTGTGTCTACTTTATTTTCTTACTACAGCTTTCAAGAAGACTTACCTGCAAGAGTATTCCATCAGGGAACCGAACTCGTATGATCGCGAACTTGTATTTCCGCATTTCGCGCAGTTCGTCCTTCTCGCGCATCGCCTTCGTACGCAGCATCTGGCTCTTCTCTATCGCTTCGGCCCTGCGGAGAAATAGTACATTGTTATAGTGGCTAGAAAATGAGGGATAGAATACAGAGTTCGGTGGAGATATAATCCTTACTAGTCATACTAATATTATAAATCAGAAAGTGAGTTTGTTTGTTTGTTTGTTCCGCTTTCACGCCGTAACTACTGAACCGATTGCTTTGAAATTTTGCAGACGTAAAGATAGAAGTCCGGATTAAATAATAGGCTAGGTACTTTTTATCCCGGAAAAAATTGATGTAGGTACCCGAGGGAAAACAAAAATATATGTAGTTTGCATGATAGATTGATATCGATCGATATCAATCGATGACCGATCGATAGATGATAGACCGATGGCGCTGTGTGTCGTTTGAAACGAGAAGTTTTCTTATAGTTGTGCTTTATACCGCAATATAACCGAGTTCCACGCGAGCGAAGCCGCGGGCGGAAAGCTAGTATAATATAAAGGTAGCCGGAAATTGACTGGAAATATTTTAATCAGTGGTCGGATATACGCGTCTGAAAATACTATCCAGTCTCTTATACTCCGGCTTTTAGTCAACCGTGTGGTATCAGAATGTCGAACAAGACGTACAGCACGAAAGGTAAAACACATTGCACGAAGAGCGGATGGCGGATGGGGTCGAAAAGTGCTCGAGTGGAGACCACGGACCAGCAAGCGCAGCGTAGGACGTCCACTTACAAGATGGACAGACGACTTGACAGAAGTCGCCGGAAAACGCTGGATGCAGGTCGCTTCCAACAGGTGTTCATGGAAGTCTAAAGGGGAGGCTTATGTTCAGCAGTGGACGTCTTATGGCTGAAATGATGATGATGAAGAAGGATATGTAAGCAAATTTACAAGGGAAGTGTGTTTGGGCGAGTCGGTCGAGGGCGCCCCCGAAGAACGTATATCGACCAGATCGACGATGTACTAAAGGGAGGCCAAATTAGGAGTACCCGAAACCGTCGAGCGTGTATGACGAGAGTTATGGATGTGAGTGAAGCGAGAGAAGTATGTCAGAATAGAAGCGGATGGCGCTCTGTTGTCTCTGCCTACCCCGCAGGGAATAAGGCGTGACGGTTATGTACAGTCGCCATCAGATATATCGGAGCAGCCAAGGTGTCCAAATACATCTGAGCACGTCTGAATTTCAATAATTTCTGCACTCTCCAAATGTCATTTATATCGCAACAGCTGCAATCCCATAATCATCTGAGCGTGCTGTTTTTCAATAATTTCTTCACATACATCCAGTCAAAAAGATCTGATCGAGCAAAACGGCAAATGTATCTAAGCAGGCAGACGGTCATAAATATCTGAACATTTAAGAAAAATGTAGCTTAGGATTTAACGTCAAGGTTCCATTTTCAATTCGCGTATGTCTTTATTCGGAATATGGTGGGACATCTGACATAAGGTGTACTATTAAACCCACCGCAGAACGTTGTCACAATAAACGTCATAAACATTTCCTTCGTCAAGCAATGCAATGTCACTATGACGTTCACTGTGAATAAGTTCTATGATGGGTCAGGAATCAATTGGTTCATTTAATGCCGCGTGCCTGTGTCAAGTATAAATAGACCCTTGAACGTTACAGCTATCTATGACATTGGATGTCAAGTTTATTGGGTAGCAATTAAGGAAGTAAAAAGTGCACATTTCGAATAGCCCACCAAAACAAGTTCCAGTGCGAATTTCGAATTTCAAATTTTGACAATTTACGAGAAGAGTAACGTTATGTTAAACAATGTAAGTATTTGTTACTTTTGAAAAGTCGTATCATTCGATGCATTTCCGTTGCATTAAGAGGGCGCACACATTTTTTACGAACGTAATATAAGATCAGGTGGGGGAAGAGAAATTCAGGGGCAGGGCAGGGGTAAGAGGCACCACAGACCATAACTCGTCGAGTTATGAGTGATTATGGTCTGTAGAGCCCTCTTATCCCTGCGTTTCTCTCCCCCCACCTGACCTTAGTGGTTTTGGACCAATGTTTAAAAAATCGTGAAATGTAAATTAACTCATATTTAGCCATGAAAAAAATATGGTTAGACTAAACATATTCTGTAAATTTACAATAAAATTGTTTCATTTGTAATTACATTAAAATCAATGAGAAAAAAAATAAAGTAATGGTTCAACTTTCAAATTATGTAAAATGATATTTGAATAATAAAAACCAATAATTTGATTCATGTTAATCCGTTAGTCCCCAGTAGACTATATTGTCTATCAGATAATAACAAGTTTATATCGTTTATGGTAAACTTTAATGGAAAATTTTCAAGTGAAAGACAGCTCTGACGCGTATTTTTGTGAAAACCCTTCAACAAATTGGCTAAGTAAAAGAAATCTGTGTTGCTAATAAAATATTTTTTTCCGTTAATCCCTAGAAAAAGAGTTTATTTATATGTTACAGTAGTTTTTCTTTAAAAACTTAAGGATTTATAGCTTTCTAAAGCATTGGAAAAACATCAAAATCACCGAATTTTGTGTGCACGCTCTTAAGCAATGGGATAATAAGAGAAATGGTAGTAATTCAAACCGCGTATCTAATTGACAACTTAGTAGTTGCCAATTGTATACTTCTTGTAGTTTATTGTAGGTATACTAGTGTATAGCGCGGCCTCCAATTACATAAATTGATTGCAAGGAAACTTGGGATCAAAATGATATTTAGACCAAATTTGACAGTTATCCTGTGTGAAGTCGGATACTAGCACCTTTTCATTTCTTCTGTGGATGTCGTAAGAGGCGACTAAGGAAATAGGTTTAGGTGTGCTTTAGGCGACAGGCTAGCAACCTGTCACTATTCTACCTCTTCTATCTGCTTGCAAACCTAAAACTATGCTAGAAGTGGCTGCAAAGCGTGATATAGTCATAATCATGGTTTGTCTGTCACGTTTCGTGTGCTCTACCTACATCATTTTTGGCAACACAGGCGTGATTGTATGTATGTAGGTATGTATGTAGGTACCTATGTATGTTTCAACTACACGTGCTATGAACATTAAATACACACAGCTTTGCCCGCGATTACCGTAACATCCAGCTTCATAACTAAAACAGTTACATATGCTGTACTATACATATATTCATTACCATTATTATTTTTTTATTAACCGACTTCAAAAAGGAGGAGGTTCTCAATTCGACCTAATTTTTTTTATTTTTTTTGTGTGTATGTTACTCGATATCTCGAAAACCCGTGGACCGATTTTCAAAAATTATTTTTTTAATCGAAAGGGTATAACTCTAAATTGGTCCAATTGGCACAAAACCAGGATCTGATGATGGAATTTTGGAGAAATCGAGGGAACTCTTCAAATTTTATATGGAGATGTACGGCGTTTTCGGTAATTTGTTGATGAAGTCAAGATTTTACATTCAGTAAACAGAATACTTTCAAAATATTGCTAATTTGAAGTTGGTTTTTTTTTGTTTAATATTATTTATAAACCGATTGACACTAAATAAACACTAAACCAAATATAAATCTAAATCGGATTTACCGATTTTGAGAGTAGCGCGCACAAACTTATTCCGTAGACCATTGTTTTGGGTGCTTTCTGCTTTAGCGTTGATAAAAGCATATCTAACCTCCGTGCATAGACATTAGACAGCGATCCGTTCCATTTTTATTATTTGTGTTGATGATGATTAAAACTGAAAGCAGAATTATACGTGAAACGGAAAACTCAACAGTATTACGCGTTGTCATTCAACAGAGATTTTGACAACTCCGTATCTTAGGGAATAAGGGCTAATTTATTAACAATATGTATGAAACTTTCGCCGTACCGACTTCAGTGCTGAAATAATATTAAGTATCTATTTAGCTCGCAAAAAAGCGTAAGATGTATGGAATTCAGCGGCGTTTCCGCCTTTGTCGAACGAAGGCAGAGGCCATTTTACCAAAAACGTTTAAGATGTATGAGATCCTACGGCGCTTATTGCTTTTTCGACTTGATAAAATTTGTATGGAAGAACAATATCTTCGTATTTTAGTATAGTATTGGAATCTAATTCATACTTTCTCGCTGTTCAAACCTTTCTTGACTTACTATATTATTATTATATATATTTAAAGGCAAAATTAGCCAAATCGGTAAAGCCGTTCTCAAGTTACAGCAAGACCAAGAGAAATAGGGGTTACTTTTTAAACATATTGTTAAATATAATTATATACAAATTCCTGATTTCTTTACTCCAGTGTAGGTACAGACGGTTTAATCCAAGCTCTTTTTTCATGCATGAGAGGAAGCTTGTATGTCTGTGCCAATACTAACAGCTTATCAATCGAAATGGCGGGTGGCGGTTCAGAACAGTGATGAACCTCAGCCAATCAATTATAAGACGTAAGACATATAGTATAAGGTATATTCTTCTCAAATGTTCAGATATTTATGACCGTCTGCCTGTTTAGATACATTTGCCGTTTTGCTCGATCAGATCTTTTTGACTGGATGTATGTGAAGAAATTATTGAAAAACAGCACGCTCAGATGATTATGGCATTGCAGCTGTTGCGATATAAATGACATTTGGAGAGTGCAGAAATTATTGAAATTCAGACGTGCTCAGATGTATTTGGATACCTTGGCTGCTCCGATATATCTGATGGCGACTGTATGTATGTATGTATTATGATGAAGAAGGTCAATAATAAAAAAAATCAGGAAATATTTCACAATTGTTTTCAGACGCATATACCCGACTTTCGTTTAAATATTTACGGCCAATTTCGGCCATTTTGTACACATAATCCTAACCTGAGCAACTGTTCGCGCCGGACCTCTTCCATGGACATGGCGTAGAACGCAGGCGGGAGCTGCATCTTGACAGCGGCCTGGGAAGGCAACAGGACCTGCAGGTTCCTGTCCAGCTCCAACTGGACAGGCTCCGCTTGGCGCAGGGCTTCGATGAGATTCTAGACAATAGGGCAATACATCAGTATACATCTCTACTAATATGATAAATGGGAAAGTAACTCTGTCTGTCAGTCTGTTACGCTTTCCCGCTTAAACCTCTCAACCGATTTTGATGAAATTTGGCACTGACAATCTTTAGACCCTGAGAAAGGACGAAGGCTACGTTTTATTGCGAAAAAAAGATAATGCCCAAAATATAATGTAATGCACTGCTAGTATATACATAAACGTCACGCCTCACTCCCAGTGGGGTAGGCACACACAACAGAGCCCCATTCGCTTCTATTATGGCATACTTCTCTCGCTTCACTCACATTCATCACTCGTCATACATGCTCGAGTACTAGTCACTAGTAAGTACACGATTGCTAGTAATTTTTTAATCTAAGGTTCTAAAACGGTGTTCTCTTTTTAACCGACTTCAAAAAAAGGAGGAGGTTCTCAATTCGTCGGGACCTTTTTTTATTTGGTAAATTCTTTTTTTGTTTGAAAGGGTATAGTTTCCAGGTGGTTCCCATTGTCAGCATATCTTGACCTGATGATGGAATATGAGGGAAATCGAGGGCAACCCTCAAATTTTATAGGCATAGGTAATGTTTTTAGTACATTTTTCAAAGCTACACCAGTATTTACGTCTGGCAGTAAAAAATAAATGACTGAGCTGATGATGGAAGGTCAACTCCTTAATGCTTAGGAGTTAAAGGATAATTCTTTCAATACTGAATGCACCTGCAGGCTGGAAATTATAATTTCAGTAATTAGTCAGGCCCGCTGGTGATGGAAGGTCACCCTCGTTAAACAAATGCTTTCAGTATAGCCCAAATTTGAAGTCGGTTTTTTTTTTGTTTAAAATTATTTCGAATTTTAATAAAGTGCAAATATAGATGCGAACCAACTCACGATCAAACTCTCAACGTTCGGCAAGCTCTCCTTATTGAAGACTAGATACTCCTCGTCCGCTCCTTCGGGGTTGGGCAGAGTCTGTTGTGTGAACCCCGCAGCAGTTAACAGTTCCATGGCACCTTCGATCGGCTGTACGCGGTCTGTGAACGCCCTGCAATGAACAAAAGGTAAAAGAGAGTGAAAATGGCGATAATGGTATGAAAATTAAAAAAAAAAAACAACTTACAATCACGCCTATGTTACCGAATGGGTTAGACAGGGCACACATGACATTGTCGAAACCATGATTATGACTCTTTCACGCTTCGCAGTCATTTCTTGCTTAATTTTAGGCTTGAAAACAGATGGAAGAGGTAGTATACAAGGTGTTACAAAACTACGGGTAAAGCTGAAAGGGGGTTAAATGGCCCATTATAAGGAGTCGATTTATAATATTTGAGAACCGTAGTATCGCAGTTTGACTTATCGCCAAAATCAATTAAAAAAAAGAATTTCTCATTAATGTACCAACCCTATTACCATGTCATTAAAGATTAAATAACACAGAATGTACATTTTACCTGATATCCGCGGAAGGACTAAGAGTCAATAGCAAAATGTACAGAAGCCGCTGAGATCGATATTACAAGTAAAAAAAAAAAATGTTAAAAGACCTGCAAAGATACTTTATGTTAAGTATTTTAACCTAAAATAACACAAATATTTCTTCATAACAAAAAACAAAATTACAGAAACGGCTCAAAATGTCCTCCACCTTACTCTATGCACAACCTTGCGCGCCGGAAAATGGCTTGTATGGCATTTCGCACCATTGTCGGCGTTATTGACGCGAAGACATCTCTCACACGCTGCTCCATCTCTAAAAGAGTTGGGCAATCGGTGGAATAGATTTTGTTCTTCACGTAACTCCATAAAAAAAGTTCAAGGGTGTGAGGTCCGGTGAACAAGCTGGCCACGCTAGCGGCCCCGCACGGCCAATCCATCCTCGCGGAAACCGACCGTTAAGGTATTCCCGAACCTCGCGACCAAAATGCGCTGGAGCTCTATCGTGTTGAAACACAATGTTCCTTTGGTTGTCAAAGAATTCCCTTTCGGCCACAGGAAAGTCGTCAAGTGCATCTTCTAACTCGGTTTGCAAGAACGTTAGGTAATTGCGTCCGTTCAAACGTGATGACAAAACGAGAGGACCGATAACATGCCCGTCATAAATACCACCCTACACATTCAGCTTCCACTGATGTTGAAATCTGCTCTGCCGAGACCGTTGCCGATACAAATCTCGCGGACGATTCAAGTTGCCATCTTCATGGCCTATGCACAACATCATGTCGTAATATTCGGAAAACATACTTAGCCATTTTTTTTACTTGATGATAAAAACCGTAATAATTGTAAGATATCGATTTGAAGATTTGAAATTGACAGCACAATGTTTCTTTTTAGACTTGACATTTTTCGAAGCCATTAATTCCTCTTATCGAGTTTGCAAACCTTTATGGAGGAAAAATTTTAAATCCGTCAAAGAATACACTCTGTTAAATAATCTATGATAACTTCAATTCTATTAAGTGACAGTTTACTAGGGTTTCCAATATTTTTGCTTTAATATTTTATTCGAATTTTCACCCGATGTTTTGTAACACGTCGTAATAGTGACAGGTTGCTAGCCTCTCGTCTAAAGCGAACCTAATCGTATTTCCTTAGTCGCCTCTTACGACATCTATGGGAGAAATGGAGAGGTGTTAAAGGCTGACACCCCACGGGATTATGCTGATTGCTTTAAGTGGCTACGAACCGCGAAATAGTCATAATTTTGATAATGTAGCATTCCGTGTGCACTGCTTTCCCCATTTGGAAATACAGTTGTGAGTGTGTATTAAAAAAAAGTTTTTCTGTTGTTAGGTAATACCTTTTCCATGATAAAATATATTAGTTTATGGCCTCAGACATTAAAAACCGATTTACTAAATCAAAAATTAACACCTATTTGCATAAACATCAAAAGTGTTTCAAGTGAACTTATAACACTAACCTATTGGACATCCTTATTTTCTGATACTTTTCCTCTTCTGGATACGTAACTATGTTCTCTAAATACTTGCATAGTGTTTCTACACACGTGTCAACCTGTAACAATAATAATTATATCACACAAGCACAGAATGTTGACAATTTGCAACAGATATTCTTGGTTTTACAAACAAGTAACAACAATAACGTATGCGGACTGAAATTTGGACAAAGTTTGTATATATAAAATACATAAAACAAAAGTTTAAATAAAAATGTGTGTTTGTCAATGTAAAGTCAATATATCTGTCAATCAGTTTGGAAAGTTTCATGAAGATTGGGTGTTTGATTTTGTAATTATGGTAAATCAACAAGAACGCCGTCGTCAAATTGTATGTAATTTCTACAATACACATCCCCTATGGCCGAAATCGAAGGTGGTGGAACATTTTGTGCAAATGGGTGAGAGTCGAAGCACCATTTACAATATATTGGCGTCCTTTGGCTTGAAGAAAACCACTGCCAGAAAACCTGGTTCTGGAAACTACTCCAGCTTGAGCAAGTCTTCTGAGAGAGCTCGATTAAAGAAAATTACGGCCGGCCGTGTCGCAAAATCCTACAGAGAGCTCGGAAGGAAATTCAAGTGTGACGGCAAAACTGTTAAAAAATATCTGAAAGACATGGGCATCGATAAGCGGTGTAGAAAAGTTAAGCCCACCGTCTCTGAAAACCAAGAAATCACTCAGAAAGTACGGCTGCGTAAATTGGTCAAAGAAATATTTTACGCTAAAAATAATGTCACTTGCGTTATGGATGACGAGTCATATTTCACGTTAGATGGAAACGAGTGGCAAGGCAATTACTATTTTGAGAACACCAATGGACCAACCGATGAAAACGTAAAATATATTGAACATACAAAATTTCCTAAAAAAGTTTTGCTATGGCTTGCCATTAGTCGACGCGGAATGTCTAAGCCTGTATTCTTTGAATCAGGTTTAGCTGTGAACGCCGATCGCTACATAGAGCGTTGTTTGCCATTAGTGCGAGATTTTATAAATACGAGTCATAGAGGAGAAAATGTAGTGTTTTGGCCAGACTTAGCCTCAAGCCATTATTCCAAAAAAACCCTTAGCAAAATGGCGGAGTTAAACATCCCATACGTACCGAAGACATCAAATCCACCTAATGTTCCACAACTTCGCCCTATTGAAGATTTTTGGGCAAATCTAAAGAGGCGAGTATATTGCAATAATTTTCGTCCCAAAAATGTACAGAGTTTGATCCGAAAAATAAAATTGGAGTTGACAAAAATGCCCACATCTGTGTTTTCGACAGCGATGGAAAAAGTACCACAGAACTGCCGTAAAGCATTTCGCACAGGAGTAAACTTTTTTTTACATTAAGCATTAACATATACCTTATTATATAAACATAACTATTTTTTTAAAAATGTGTTTTTTTTTTATTTAAAACAATATTGAAATTTGTCCAAATTTCAGTCCGCATACGTTATGAATCTTTGGGCTATTTCCACAGAGCTAGAATCGCCACGAATTAGAATTGGTTACTGGAATGGCAATAGACCTTATCTCCACGGTGGTGACCACGGTCACTGTAACGCGGCCGAAACGTCGAGAAGGTAAATAAAATCGTGATTAAGTCCCGCGTACATACATATAAATATGAGTAAGTGTATTGTTTAAAAGTGCTCATAGGTTAATGATCATGACTAGCAAACTTCACGTAAATGGAATAACAGCACTGACACAATTAAATAAGTCATTTAAGCAGAATCCAACAATACATGGTTTTTATACAGCACCAATACTTTTTTTTTTGAGAAATGGTAATTTTTCTAACATGCGGAAAATTCATTGGCACTTATTAAGTTTAAGATTTTTCCCAAAATAAGAATAAGAGGTATTGCTCTCTCACTCATGGACAGTCTATTAGTAGGTATTTATTCCTTTGAAATTTCATAATGCATAGTGTTTTGTTACCTTTTCTTTGTTCTTATTACAAGACTGTATGATGAGGCAGGCTGTCAGTCCTCTTTCTTCTTCCAACTGTTCATATAGAAACTTCTTGATGTTTTGTTTCCACTCGTCTCTTGTCAATATGTCATTGCTTATCATGGGACATCTGTAACAATACAATGATGAGTGTAATATTCAATTTGTTTGTGTTCATAATTTTAAACATATAATTATCGAGACAAATCTTTTTGTATCCAAAGTGGTTCTGATTATTCATACAACTGCCCATATCTGACTTCAAAGTCTTTACACTTAAAGAACCAACAAAAGATTAGAAAGTAGACAAATATTAACAAAATTGGCGCCGTCAAGCATCTGAGTCAAAAAATGTCACTACTTAAAATATTAGTAAATATTGTACTTACTTCCCATATTTTTCACAATGAAAAAAAAATGTGAAAAATATGGGTTGTTATAATATTTTCTAATGTTGTAACTGACAAACAAAATAGGCATTACCTTTTTACCTATTTACGTAACTAAAAGGAGGAAAAATAGAAGGGAAGATATTATCTTTCCACCCAATATAGTCTTAAAATGTTAGTAGACGATTACTTACCTAAAGAACACTCCAGCTGCTGCCCAATTTCTAGGCAAGCTGGTTTCCGATGCATCAGTTCGGGATCCCTCAGGTTTGGATGATGCACCTGGCTCATTCTCCGGGGGTTTGGATGACGAAGCTTTTTCATTTTCTAGTTCTTTCCTAACTTGTGCCTGAAAGAATTTGTTACATATTGATGTAACCGGGTAAAGATCTTTTAGGGGCAGCACAGACAACAGACTTTTTGTGTGATCGACTCTACGACGCACAAAAAGTCTGCGTGGATTGTATGCATTGTGCGCCGGACTTTTTGCGCGTCGTGTGCGTTACTGCATATAATTCCATAGGTTCTATTTTCACAGACTAAAATGTCCGTCGTGGATAGTCTGTCGTCTGCGCAGGGTCTTAAATATGAAAATATATTTTTTCAACTGTTGGAACATATGGATATACTTAATAATCAAGTAGATCAAGAAATAAGTAAACAAGAAGGTTTTATTTAGAAACAATATTGCAAGTTGATAAGCTGATGACTCATGTAGTTTTATATACGTAAGTATGCATATTAATTACAGTGACCTTTACTGTCATAAGTATGCGAACTACGGGCCTTTCTGACAAGGTCATAATAGAAATAAGAACATACAACTTACCTGTATAGCTGCATAAGACGTGTTAAAGCCAGGGTTATCCCTTTTCTGCTGTACTCGGGCCAATGCAGCTTTGGCAGCCACTTTACTCTCCGCAGACAACCCTGACCGTTTATGAACACTCTCATTCTTCGATGCACTCGAACTCTGGCTAGTTATCGTGGCCTCACTCAACCTGTGTCCCGGCCCAGCCATTTTGAATTTCGTCTCCAACTTTTTCTTCTTGAAGAAATTTATAATTTTATCAGCCATCTTAGATTCTTGGTGTGTGTTCCTTTGGCAGTTTTAACTTGGACACACTTTCTTTCAGTTGTTCTATTGTATCCAATGTAGCTGCAAGATAAGGTGTTGATAAGCTATCGGGAAGATGACAAATTGTTTGTTTATGAGTATGAGACTATTTTGTATTAAAGTACAGTCAACCAATTTGATTCCTAGGCCACTATAGAACTTTGTCACATTGACTATAGATAATGACAACATCAGTGCGGGTCAAACAATTACCAACTCTCCAATCACAATACGAAATAATCGTAAAGAGTTTAAACGTTTTAGCGCCATGACATGTAATTAAAAAGAAAGTTTGCCAAACAGACAGTGACAATTCCATTTAACCTTCTTTTATACGCAAGTGTGACAGAGAAACATATAGACGATACTCTTTCAGTGAAGTTTTGTCAGAAAAGTATTTTTGGTTTTCATCCCGATATCTATGATATGAAAGTTTTTGATGCCTAAACAAACTCCTTTTCTATTGATTATTGATGACACATATTCGAAAAAGTTAAGATGTCATCATGACATGCGTAATGCAACAATCAATGTCATAGAAGATAAACAAATTCATTTATTATGACATGGTTCTACAGTGGCCTAGGAATCAAATTGGTTGACTGTACCTACTTCTTGAAAAAAAAAAAAACCTAATACTTTTTTGGGATGACGGTACTAACACATACTTACATCATGCCTGTACTGGCAAACAGGGTAATCAGAGCATAGAACATCACATATTTCATAGTCGAATCTACCATAATTTACAGGTTTAAAGTTAGAAGTACAACCAGTTGCTAGCTTGTTGCCAAAAATATACCTTCACGGCACAGACAAAATTTGGAAGATAATAAGTTACAGGAATGGCTATCTATACATATTTCCAAAACATCCTATTACCACTAAATAATAGTTATTGGTTATTACACATCCTCCACTCGTTAAATGCTATATTTTATACCCGTTGTCAATCCAATATCAATTTTAACTAGACAAATTTATATGTTACTTGATAGAACTATTTGCAGTGAGCCATTATTTCTCCTTTTAAATATTTGAAATCAAAAAATTTACAAATTTTCAGCAACAGGGTTCTATCATTTGGTGCCACATACAAATTAGTCAACGGATTGTTCTTACTGTTAAGGCTTAAACTAGCCATCTTTTTAATAAATGTTATTGATATTTAATAACCCAACCACACAGAAAGTAAGGTTATTACAGATTCACTACAAATTTAATTGTTCAATCAATTTAAAGCACACAACCTAACCTACCTTATTTTGCTTCTTTATCTCCAATCTAGTCTACACATTCTTCTATCAATATCTTTATCACGATTCCGTGCCTAAATAAATCAATAATTATAAATTTAGTTTTTTTTTAATGAAGAAGCATGATGTGACCACCCAAAAGCTGTGATGATTGCCTCAAGTAAATAAACACAAAATGGAAGCAGTTGTTACTTAGCAATATTGATGTGTAAATGAGTCTGCTCATTTGAAACAGTAAACCACATCTACAAAGTCTGTGGAAACAACCCTCAAATTGAATAATAATTAAATTGCTTAATTATAACGTATTGATACAGTTTTGCGGAACGATAGCCTTGAAATTTGTCAAGGTCAGCGCAGCGCAATAACAATCTCAAATAGACTCACCTGGCTTCATAAACCGCTCTGAAATCCGTTTTCCGTAGACACGCCACGAAATGAAAATCAATAACAAAGTGAACAATAAAATAAGAAGAAACGTTTTCAGCAGAAGAATCTGGAACTCGTTGAAATAGAAAACACCAGCGATCTCCTCGTAAAACGAAAGTTCAGTAAAGTTTACGATGGATTTAGAAAAGTCTTCTATCGGCAGAGATGACACGCATGACCCAAAAAAGTCTTTTGCTACAGCGAAAGTATCCTCTAACTGAAGGTACAGAGCCTCGTAAAGAGTAGAATTAAAAACAGCGCTGTCGAATACAGACATTACACATGGGATTTTTATATTTTAACCTGATTACAAGAGAAATGAAAAAAAAAACCACCGAATGAAAACCGGAACAACGGACATGACATGACATATGTCAAATTTTATTTGACACTTTTGACAGTGTTCGACTGAGATGTTGCCACGCGAAAAAATGTTTGTTTAAGATACTGAATAAACATTCCACAAACAAATGAAATAGGTTTTTATTGTTCTGTCGTGTTTTATATGTAAGTACTTTACTAACTACCGAGTAGATATATTTTTGAAATTAGTACTCTTAGTAAGGCAACACGCGCGAGTTGACCCTCACGTCGTTTTCTGTCGACTTTAGTTAAGACAGTGATATAATATTTGTCGCTGCGACTCAACTCGCGCTTTGTCGTGCTAAGCCAGCTGTTGGGTAATCGGGAAATCGATAATCTAATCGGCTTCTGAGTAGTCCCAGCAAGATTGATAGTCTAAATTATTTCATAATGTCTGTACCTCCGTCTATGTACACGAATAGTTTGATTCTAAATCGCAATACACGACGAGCCTGCCGGGCCGTCGGCAAATTAAAACCCAGCCACACAACCCACCGGCCTGTGTGAAAATAAATAATCTCAATAATAAAAAAAAAATCCCGACATTATGTCGGCGGCACGGCGGGCTAAGTGTGTATTGCGCTTAAAAATTAAACATTAGAACTAAAGTTTTTTGATATAATGGTAACATTGAAATTTAACTTCTAATTATTTACTGGACACAGTGGCGAGTGAACTACTTACACTCCGTCCACCGTCCACCCATTACCAAAGTTTCTCCGCCTCTAATCAAATAAGGGAACCGCGTCTGTAATATTACCTCCCATCTGCACGTAATGTCATCAATTAAGCACCTAATCGACTACATTACCCATACATTCAACTTGGATTCGCCCGTTATTATTAAAAGACGTTGGGGACTTGGGGACTATTTGCAAGGAGGTCCATTCCTCAGTTTAGATACCGTCCGGCGGCTACAAGTCATGAAAGGTCTACAACGAGCACAGACTTATATCGAAATAGATACCGCGAGTTCCTGCATTGCAAACCAAGCGTGCTACTTTTCTCTAACTACTGTAATGTTACTTGAGCCCTTTAGTGATGGGAATTGATAGTCCGAGTGAAACCGATTCAAAGGTGACGGCGCCTTATTCATGTTGTCCTGTCTCTAGGAAGTTAAACCTAATCTAAGTAGTACAAGGCTAAATGAATTCGCGTCAAAGGAAGAGCATTGCTCTTCCTTTTGGCACGCGAAGTACATACACTTCAGTCATCTATTTCGATAAAAGTCTGTGACGGCGAGCATGTGACGGTAGAAAGAGACAGCAATATTTTTACGCTTTTAGGCCGGCCACATACATTCGGAAAAATTCTGTTTCGGAATCTCGAATCGGAAAATCGAACGCAGTCAATCCATATAAACCCATGGACCAGCCACATACAGGCGGAAATTTTCCGTTCGGAATTCCGAACGGAAAACTTCCGCCTGTATGTGGCTGGTCCATAGATGTCGTATGGATGTAGGCCGGCCACATACATTCGGAAGCTTTCCGTTCGGAATTCCGAACGGAATTTTTCCGAATGTGTGTGGCTGGTCCATAGAGATGTCGTATGGATTAAGTGCGTTCGGACAGTCCGATTCGAGATTCCGAAACGGAATTCCGTATGTATGTGGCCGGCCTTATGTTCGCCTGGGCCTTCTGTACCTAGTAAGTAGTAGGTATTATATCTTCTGTCCTACCCGGCCTTGTACCGCGGCCCCGTTTCGCAGACCATAAGACAAGATCAGAACGGAGTTCTTAATATTCTTGATTAATCTGCCACAGTTATTTGCGAGCACGTGCCGCGTATTTAAAATTATCCATGTTTATTGAAAGACTAGCGAAGTAATCGCTTTTGACACGCAATGTTGCGATTTACCTACTCGTCTTTTCACGACGTTTTCATTTGTTGTATTGCGATTCTGTTTAATATGCAGAAGAAAAGATAGAAGTAAAAGTAAATATGAATAGGTATTCACTTCTGGGTTAACGGTCCTATTCTTAAGATTCATAGAGGATAGAACCTATAGAGAAACAATGTTCGCAACCCCGGTCCGCAAATAGTTTGTTGATTTCAACATACTAAACGTCACCGTCACTGTCACAGAAACTGTACAGAGCCAATAACCGTAGAGAAAAAGGCACTAGCGTTACGCGCGATCTTGGACCGGTCAATAAGAGCACAGCGATCACTTCAATTGTTTTGCGGAATAATTTCCGAACAACCAAGATGACATTAGTACTCTATAGGTTCTATCCTCAATGTTAAGATTATAACATGCAATTTTTAAAATAAGGACACCATCGCTTGCAATAGGAAAATGTACTGCGTCTCGAATGCGTCCCTTTTTGACCAATGAAACAGCCATTTATGACACTGATAGATTTATCCAGCTTGCCACACTATCTTCCTGTGTGGTGTCGGGAATGTCGGGATAGAATAACACCTCTCTATTTCTTCCGTGGATATCGTAAAGGCAACTAAGGAAATAGGTAAAGGTATATTTTAAGCGACAGGCTAGCAACCTGTCACTATTATACTTGCCAACAAAAAACCTAAAAGAATAATCGACGAAACGTGAAATAGTCATGGTTCTGTATATGGAGCGTTTCGGGTGCTCTGCTTACCCCATTTGGGAATACAGGCGTGATGTATGTATGTATGTATGTAGGTATATGTCACACTAGCTTCATGAATGATCGCTTATGCCCCACAGACTTTATCATCCAGATAACCGTCTCGCTATACACGCATAAGTGCCTACTACCTCTGTCTGTAATCTTAATCTGTGTCCTACGAAATGCGTCTACGTCGTTGACATGTGCTGGTCGATTGCGATTTGGTAGGACAAGTGCGTTTTTTTAAGAGGGTAGGAGTCGCACCACTTCTCCATACAAACGTAGTCCCCTGTTTTCTCCGTGAATAATGACTAAACCCCGCTATCGGAAGTGCAAAATGGTAGTTGTCAAATTGTAAGGGACGGGTAATCAAATCATATTTTGTGATGTCGATATCGAAACTCGATTTTTCAATACATTTTTTTTAATGTACAACTACTGTTTATTTGTATACAATTTAATGTTTTTTGGGATCTATGATAATCATTAGCATTAAAAATATAAATCGTTAGTTAGTACAACAAAAAATCTTACTTTTCTTATGTTTCAAATTGCAGGATAGTGCATGAACGCTTTTGAGATAAAACTTTTCAGTACAGGTTAATACTGGCCACTTAGTCTTATACTGATAATAATTTATTTTTAAGTCAATATGTAAGAGGAGGGGGTCTTTGACCATTGATATCACTGTCTTTAATCATCGTATGTAATTTATTCGTTCTCAAATACAATTA
>BHDV01015488.1:77014-103569 GCA_005406045.1 Adoxophyes honmai
GTGGGTGTCGTAAGAGTCGACTCTGGGAAAGGGTTAGTGTATTGTGGGCGATGGGCTAGCAACCTGTCACTGCAATATCACGTTGGACCATCTGGTTACCCTGAAATTGCTAAACGTGGCACTGGATTTTCGAATTCACGTGCTCTGCCTACCCCTCTTGGGAATATAGGCGTGAGTATATATGTATGTATATATAATGTATAGTTTGTTTGTTTGTTTGTTTGTTCCGCTTTCACGCCGTAACTACTGAACCGATTGCTTTGAAATTTTGCAGACGTAAAGATAGAAGTCCGGATTAAATAATAGGGTACTTTTTATCCCGGCAAAAATAGATGTACCTGAGGGAATGTTCGCTTTATACCGCAATATAACCGTATTCCACGCGGGCGAAGCCGCGGGCGGAAAGCTAGTGTATATAATAATCTGACAATACAAACAAGTTTCCCTGACATAGAAAACTTTGTAGCTAACGGACTAAAAATTTGGTCCTAACGACTAAACTATCAGGTCGTCGATGTATATCATTTCTTAAGCGTTCACCCTGATCCTTCCAACACCGTAAATATATTGTCTGGGGAACATAAGAGGCAGGTAATAAGTCCTTCCCCTAAGCAACAGACTTAGGGGGGATTACGGACCTTAAGGGATCGGTGTTGATCTCTGTAACTTATAAATGAAATGCTGCTCAGTATTCCGGTAATTGTGAGAAACGGGATGAACGAGTTATCTATACTAATATTATAAAGCGGAAGTTTGTTTGTTTGAACGCGGTAATCTAAGGAACTACAGGTTCGAATTGAAAACATATTTTTGTATTGTAAAGACTATTTATCGAGGAAGGCTTTAGGCTTTATAACATCATGCTGCGACCAACAGAAGCGAAGAAAAATTGGAAAATATTAAAAAGAACTGTTCCTCGAGGACGAAGATCTAGTCACAGCTAGTATTAGAATAAACGTCAATTGATTGTGAACAGTTGACTGTAGATTTAATAACGGTTTTCTTACATAAATACATCTGTACTCCGCAGTTTAGGTACGCTCTGCCGGGGAGACCTCATGAAAGCTGAAGCGACCCAAACGCCATCTATCATCCAGTAGTAGAACTTTTTTCACAAACGCCATCAACTCTCAAAGTCTTCTACATCGCGCTAACGAAGTTTCGATGATTGGTCGCATAATACAACTTCCAAATTTCTCTCTGTGGACTTCGGTCCCCGGGCATAACATCTGCCTGGAGAGAGATCTCTGTTTCGTTTTCTCTATGTCACGTTTCGTGTGCTCTGCGTTTGGGAATAGGAGTATGATTCTGTGATTGTAAGTATGTATTGTAATACTAAAACTAAAATGAAATATTAACAACATCGCTCAAACTTCAGGTAGGATACATTTTAAGTTGAGATCACATTTAATCTTCTACATCTAAATTTATTTACTAACAATGTACTATGTGAGTGCTTGTGGCTGTGCATGCCCGTGTTTATGCCTGTGTGCGAAGCTAATTCACCATAAATTTTACTCGTACGCGGTCCCACATTTTATCTAATTAATTAAACCGAAAACAATCTTCACTCCGTTACAAAAACAACCACAAATCCTTCCATCGTTCATCAAATCACTTCTTAAAAATACACTCTACGGCCTTCCATCCGGGCCTCACTGGCGTGGCTGAAGGGTATAACCACAGACTTATATCGAAATAGATACCGCGAGTTCCTGCATTCGTATGAAAACCAGCGTGGCACTTTTTCTCTACATACTGTAACGTCACATGAGCGCTTTAGTGATGGGAATTGACAGTCCGAGTGTAACCGATTCAAAGGTGACGTCGCCTTATTCAAGTTGCCCTGTATCTAGGCAGTTAAACCTAATCTAAGTGCTACAAAACTAATTGAAATCGCATCGAAAGAAGAGCATTGCTCTCCCTTTTGGCTCCCTTTTGGCAAGCACAGTACAGACACTCGAGTCAGCTATGTCGATGTAAGTCTGTAGGTATAACAAAACAATTCGATCTTTGAGAAGCACCTGCGAACCTCGGTAAACCTGTAACCTCAGTGCCGGAAAGGGTCACAATTGTCTAAACAAATGCCTATCGGAAACCCAATAGCCCAGCTATGAGAGGAATAATAGAGACGTTATTTACGTAATGCCCGATAGGCTGGCCAGGGGGCACGGAAAATGAGGAAGTGGAAGTTTTACCAGTTAAAAGGCGTTGGGTTTACTTTACGACATGTCTATAATTTGTAATTACTTTTCATTCATAGGTAAAGTTTAGTCATAAGTTTGAACGCCACATCTTAACCTTTCTTCATGCATTGCATGTTAACTTCTCTACATATGAAATAAAAATTTAAAAAATTTACTAAGTTCATGTAACATTTCCACTGAAAGTGTTTTGTAAAATCTTAAGTAAACACAGATTCGGTATACATAGTTCTATAAATACACACGTCATGTGAACAGCTTTTTATTATGTAACATAATCAGATAATCAAGTGTTTTATATTATCAATTTCAAGTACTCGTATTGTGCTCGAATGAACATATATCATGTGAAATTTTACCGCGAAATTCGACATTGTCGAAATCTATGATAATTATATTTTAAAGAGTTATCAATTCTCATTCATTCTTTTGTTCTTTTTTTACAATAACCTTACAGAAAACACTTTTATGGCATTTCTTTTAAAATACCAACTTATTATAATTTAATATTTCATGTAGTTACACTTGAAAAGGTTAAAGGTTACAGAATCGTTCACAAAACGAATCTAATTGGTTCCAACTGTTCCGAGATATAGTGTTGAGTGGTGGCTATGTGTGCGTTGCTCGACTGTACCCTCCCGTATTTTGTGCATCAACTGAAACAATCAATATCAGTCACCTCCACCATTTTCAAACATCAGTGGCTTTATCAAATTTTCGATTGTGTCAATATGAGCGGTACCTACCCTCTTTACACTGGCAAGGTCAGCGGGTCTAATGGCATTTAACCACAGGGACTTGTACTTGTGACCTACGCCATCTATCGGCTGGGCTGTGATTTATAGGGACTTCTAGTTCAAGGCCTGGGAAATATGGAGTGGCAAGATAAAATGGCGGTTGTGGTCAACGTTTGAATAATATTATGTTGCAGTGAGAATTTTTCATAACCAAACTGGTGCAAAAGGAGCTCAAAAAAAAAGAGAGAAAAGTTAGAGAAACATGTTTTTAACGATAGTCACTGAAGGCCAAGTGTAACTATGATTGTGTGTGGTGCATCTCCATTTCTTCCATGAATGTCACTTATTCTGTAATTTTATTTTCATCTGTTTGATATCAAATTGATCTCTTAGGGTTATTTTAAGGATCTTCCTTCAACCCGTGTATTATGATATGATTAGACTGCAAAGATGTTTCAACATTTAATCAAAACTAAGTTAATTAGTAAAAACCAATTAGGACTGTTCTGAAACTCAATAACACAATAGCATTGGAATCAAAAACATAAGTTTCCCAATTACATTTAAAGAAACTTAAATGCTGAAACTATTAAAATTTTCCAGAACCCTGTATCATACTGGTCAGTTAATTAAAGCTGGCACGTAAAACAGACGTACACATTGGGTTTGTGTAGTATCTGTGAATTATCACGCAGCGTGACTTTGCACTGCATACGTACAATGAAAAGTCTGCCAGATTTGATCAAAATTATTAATTTGAAACATACTGTTTAGCGAAATTGCACAAGTGTGAGTACTGTGAACGTGCCAGCTTTAGTTAACTGACCTATACTGTGATTATTCTAATACCTTGCAACGCGCGAGTAGAGATGCGCTCGAGATAGGTAATACCTAGCAGTCACTATCTAACTAGGCACGTCAGAAAGTCACAGATTGTCTATCCCATGCGCGTTGTGCTAAGCTTGTTAATAAATCCTTACTAATATTATAAATCGGAAAGTGAGTTTGTTTGTTTGTTTGTTTGTTCTGCTTTCACGCCGTAACTACTGAACCGATTGCTTTGAAATTTTGCAGACGTAAAGTTAGAAGTCCGGATTAAATAATAGGGTACTTTTTATCCCGGAAAAAATTGATGTTCCCGAGGGAAAACAAAAATATAGTTTCCTTGATAGATCGATATCGATAGACGATCGATCGATAGATAATAGATCGATGGCGCTGTGTGTCGTTTGAAACGAGAAGTTTTCTTATAGTTGTGCTTTATTCCGCAATATAACCGAGTTCCACGTGGGCGTAGCCGCGGGCGGAAAGCTAGTTAGTAAATATTTGGTAATAAATCACACAACTAGACCCAATGAGTACCTACCACTACCACGATAGTTTTACTTGCAGACGCCGTAATTGACATCCCTAAGTTTTAATTGTTTTCTATTAACTTAATGTCTTTTTCAGCCAAATATTCCATCAAAAACATTAAACGTATAATAATATACCTCTACGTGGTATAGTCGTGGGGCGTCCTGTATACCCGTACCTAAGTTGTTTGGTATGACGTCTGAGTCAAACGTAATCAAGCTAACGTTCATTACACTGACAAACGCCAGTTAAGCTTAAATCAATAGCGAGAAGTCGTAACATGGAGGGTAAACATTAGCAAATACAGGTATACAGGGCGCAACAAGACTAAGGGGTTTGAAATGGATGTGTGTAAAATAAAGATGGCATAATTTGCTGAAAATATAAGTACATCATCCAGCCTATATACGTCCCACTCTCCCACTGCAGGGCAAAGGCCTCCTCTCAGTATGAGAGGGCTTGGGCTATAGTTCCCACGCGGGCCCAGTGCGGATTGGGAACTTCACGCACGTTGAATTACTTCGTCGCTGTGTGTAGGTTTCCTCACGATGTTTTCCTTCACCGAATAGCTCGTGATAAATATCGAATTTGATATCCCACATAAATTCCGAAAAATTCAGAGGTGCGAGGGTTTGAAACCACGACCTTCTGCTTGAGAAGCCACAGGTCGAACCGCTGAGCTATCACGGCTTTTTACATTATTTCGTACACCTTCAAATGTTTCGTGCATTTCAAGCGGTCTTTCCCCTTGTAAAGATTAAGAACTACTGAGAAATAGGTGTAAAAAATGCTCGCCGTCTGTACGACGCGTTGCTGGTTCCTTGCACCAAGGACAAGACCTTAGTGTAGGACGTTCTGAATGACCTAACCTGAACCTTAACTACCTCACCTTTTCAGCTACCTTTGAATTGTATTAACCTTTTCAATACCTTAGACTTGTCAAACTTGATGAATGAAGCATTCGCTAACGAACGTGGATTTTGTTATTCGAAGATTAATCGTGCGAATTAATATTTGCACTAAATTAGCAATCAGTTTGATTTGGTATACAACGATGCAAAAACTTAGTAGAAATAAAATTTACTGTAAACTTAGGCGTGAATATATAATATTGAAAATTTTATGGATACCTCATGTTTATTAAATCGAGTTTAGCTCGACTTGTTTCGGGCTAATTCGTAACCCTTCATCTAGGAGCCGCGGCGGCTGCTACTGCCAAACGCGCACTGCGCGCCACCGCCGCTCTCTTCCCGCGACTGACGTGAACGTGAAAAGTGAGTTATCCGTAAAATTTTCAACATGAGCGAGTCTCACGGTAGTTTAATGTTCAGTGAATATACATATGTGTAATGATTGAGATTGAGATAGTCAAAGGAACATGAGCTGTTAAATAGGATTTGTTTACAGAAAATTATCAGAAGCAGAGATATGCTATAGGTGTCTATTTAAAGATAAAAAAATATTACAGACGATATTTAAGTAGTAATCACAACATTGTTTAACGAGAACAAGACTATAAATATACCTACTTAGAATCAGCATAGCTGTTTAAAGGGGAAACGCTGCCAGCCTTTTGGGCACCATGACACGGGGGCCCTTTTTGGATTTAATTTAGATTAGGATAAGTTTAGGATAAAATTGGTTATTTTTATTAATATGTATAATTTCAGTCGTTTTCCTAAATAAAAGTGTTTTTTTAAACAAATAAAACAAAATATTTACTTACAATTAAAGTTGACCAAAAATTCTATTCTAAATCTGAAAAGCACCCCCGTGGCGTGGTGCCTAAGAGGTTATAAAATTCCTTCTATGAACTTCTTCTTTATTCTTTTTTGATTCTTTGAAAGAAAAAGCTGTGAGCTTGTTGGTCGGCAGTTGTGTCGAAAAAAAAATTATAAATTCGCCGTGCTCGCCGTGCTCGCCGTGCCGTGCGTGGTCTTTTACGTTATTTTATTAATCTTACTTAGAACCCAAAAGTGCTTAAAGTGTTAGTGGCGTGAATTAGCCGTGGTATTGTCAACTTACAAAGCGTTACGTTGGCTTTTCCAACCCCATTTTGTATGTATGTATGTGTCAAAACTTGCTTCTCACCTCTGTCAACGCATAAAGTGGTATTTAGTAAACCGAATGACTTTCAGCTTCTATTCCCAGAATGTTGCGTATAATGTCGAAAGGAAATGAGCCGGAAAGACGTCAATATTGATCAATCCATTTATTTTACGACGTTAAAGGCGTTTGCGTCTATTTCACACCAATTTCACTTACCTGCCTAAATATGTGGGGTCTAAAATCAATCATAATTATGTCTACGAACTTTTTCTCATAAATTGTACTTTACTTTCATTGCCCGTGTGGTGTCGGATTTAGAATAGCACTTCTTTATTTCCTTAGTTGATATCCTAAGAGGCGACTGAGAAAATAGGTTAAGATACGATTTTGCGTCAGGCAAGCAACCTATCACAATTTTATTAGGTATATCTCTTTGATCTACATTTTAAGAGGATAGGAGTCGCACAACTTCTCCATACAAACGTAGTCCCCTGTTTTCTCCGTGAATATGACATTAGAGCAAAACTTTTTTTAACATTATATTTGTATCTGTTGTGGCTATGCCCCTACGATTTGCTTTTATCGATATTCTAAAAAAAAAAATTAGAAAATCGATAAAAGCAAATCGTAGGGGCACAGCCGCAACAGATACAAATTCAATGAAAAATATTTTTTTTCTCTAATGTCATTTTTCACAGAGAAAACAGGGGACTACGTTTGTATGGAGAAGTGCCGCGACTACTATCCTCTTAACCTATAATTGATTTGGTCCCCGTGTGGTGCCGGGTTAGAATAGCACCTCCCCCTTTCTTCCCGTGGGTGTCGTAAGAGTCGACTCTGGGAAAGGGTTAGTATAATTGTGGGCGACGGGTAAGCAACCTGTCACTGAAATGTAACATTTAACCATCTGGTTACCCTGAAATTGCTAAACGTGGCACTGGATTTTTGAATTCATGTGCTCTGCCTACCCCTTTTGGGCATACAGGCGTGAGAATATGTATGTATGTAGGTATTTATGTATGTTTTTCATTCATCCTAAGTCACAAAATTGCTAAATCTTAGTACAATTTTGTCATCTTTAAGGGAAGATTCTTCAGGTAGGTAATGAAGTTAATTTCACTAATTTGTACGATTTTTGGGATACGAATATTCAATATTAAATTTTAATATTTTGCCAAATTTTATGCCTGTAATTACTCTAGGAATTATGTTTGTGTAGTCAATTAACTAAATGTAAAGAAACTAATGACATGACTCAGTACTATAGCCAATCAGGGCTGTATTTTGTGTCTGAAGTCTAGGGTTGCTACCCGTACTACATTTTAAAGTTGGTCTTGTACGAACTTTTAGATTACGTTCATTGATTCACCGACTCTCTCGGGATTTACCATTCTACATCTTAAACCATAAAAAGCGTCTTTGTACATAAAATTCATTCAAAATTAATAAATCTTAACAATAAAATTCCCATTTTAACACTACTTCGATTCGTGGCTACTTATAGCATATCTTTTTGGGGTTCCGTAGCCAAATGGCAAAAAAACGGAACCCTTATAGATTCGTCATGTCTGTCTGTCTGTCTGTCCGTCTGTCCGTCCGTCCGTCCGTATGTCACAGCCACTTTTTTTCCGAAACTATGAGAACTATACTAATAAAACTTGGTGAGTAGATGTATTCTGTGAACCGCATTAAGATTGTGACACAAAATTTAAAAAAAAGCAATATTTTTTTAGGATTCCCCATACATGGAACTGACATTCAAAAAAAGTTTTTTCATCAAACCCATACGTGTGGGGTATCTATGGATAGCTCTTCAAAAATGATATTGAGGTTTTTAACATCATACTTTTCTAAAGTGAATAGTTTGCGCGACAGACGCTTCCAAAGATGAAAAAGTTGTGTCCCCCCCCCCCTCTAACTTCTAAAATAAAAAAGTGATAAATGTAAAAAATATATATGATGTACATTACCATAAAAACTATCAACGAAAATTGGTTTGAACAAAATCTACCATGTAGTTTTTTTTTTATAAAAAAAATTAAAAATTATCATTAGTTCGAAAATCTGTCACTAGATGGCGTTGTAATCGGTTTGTACGGAACCCTCAGTGCGGGAGTCCGACTCGCACTTGGCCGGTTTTTATTTAAGTTTTGAGTTGGCGGGTAACAATAGTGACAGCTATCCAGTCGCCTAAAATAATATACCTATTTCCTTAGTCGCCTCTTACGACATCCATGGAAGAAATGGAGAAGTGTTTTAAATCCGACACCACACAGCACAGGTAAATAAAATATCTAGTAAAGCTTATCCGTGGTTTACCTACCCATAACACAGGCATTAAAGTACCTAATTTGGGACTTGGTGATTGGTGTCAATATTGTAGCGCCCTAGCGCCACCTATCGTCGAACGGCCGATATTTACCTGGTGAAGCGCCATAGCGCCACCTACCGTCGAATGGCCGAACTACTTGCTACGATCGTCAATACCATATCGGTAACAATCCTACATCCCGCTTACGGAGTTTCGACGATCGGTTGCATAAATACAAAATTCCAACTTCCTTTCTTAGGACTTCGGTCCCCAGGCATAACATCTGCCTGGAGAGAGATCTCTCTATTGGAGTCTTTCCCAAAATATTGTCCAATGATATTTATTATTTAAAGAAAATATGTCAAATTATGTCAAATACAAAATAAAAATAAATTAAAAATAAAATTAAGCCTAAACTTAATAACGAGTTGCCCCTGGTGCAGAGGTACCCATAACACTGGCCGCGTTACCCCGCTGGATGGCGATGGACAACCTTTGCACCAGGTACGAACCCGCGCGAGCATCTGATCCTCTCTCTCTTAATCTGCGCCCCACTTCCCGCACGAAGTCAACAGCGTCCGATCCCCATTTATTATTATTTCTCAGTATATTTTATTTATTTATTCGTCTCTTAAGTTAGGTTTTTACATTATTATTAATTTATTATCTTTTAAGTCCAAGAAAAGGTGACAACCCTACTGGCGCCTTCTTGATTGGGTACTTCATTGCGTCAAGTAGCTTAGTAAGTTCACATTTAATATGCAATAGCATAAAAATCATAAAAATAGTATAAGAAGTAAGTCCTCGAAGAAAACATGTAGGTATGAAGGAATGTGCATCGAAACTATACTAGAGACCTTTAGGTACTTAAAAGATGGTAAACAATCTTGACGTGTCTTTTTATTTAAACGTACACTTTATAAATCAAAATCTTTACATTTTACAATTTAGGTATGAAAAAATCATTTACTTTCATAATTGAATTGTATAGTGTAACGATTTACATTTTTAGACTGTGTATTTCAATAAAAAGACATCTCAAGATTGTTTACCATCTTTTAAGTACCTAAAGGTCTAAAGTATAGTATGGGAGAGAAACCTGTAAAAGGAAGGTAATCCGTACCGTTTGAACTTGGTACGGATTACCTAGTTCGTGGATTCAAACCCTACCTATTTACCAATTTCTTAAGGTATGGTAATTTTATGTTTACATGTGATTTATGAAGTTATAACAGAAATAATAATTTCAAGTTATTTGGATAGCTTATATTTAGTTATTACATAAATACATACATCACACCTGTACCTACCTATTACCAAATAGTTTAGAGTAGGTAGAACACATGAACCATTCATGACTATTTCACGTTTCGAAGCCATTTCTAGCATATTTTTAAGTTAAGAGGTACTTAGTGACCTAGGTTGCTAGCCTGTCGCCTAGGATACCTTAACCTATTTCTTTAGTCGCCTCTTACGACATCCAGAGAAGAAATTAAGAGGTGCTATTCTAAACACGACACCACGCGACAAAGTTACTATTAGGTATTTATTTTTACCTAAACAAATAATAAAACTTTCTTTCCGCAAGAAGTTATAAGACGGTAATATGCATAAATTGCGATATATTTATAGAGTTGTTACGTACTCAACCAGCCAGTACCTACACCTATTAATGATAGTGTACATTAGGTCGGCGAACAAAGGCGATGTAGGCGGCTGCCGGCTAAGTGCACGACAAGATTGTTGAAGCGAATATGTGTCGTATGAACGAATATATCACTGGAGCTGTTAAACACCCCATTTACAAGTTATAGTATTTAAAATTTATGTTTTAACTGTTGTTTTAATAAAAAAATGTAGTACACCTATTTCGCTAATAGAATGCTACGTCGAAAGCGACGATGATAAAGGTTGTATTTTATCTTTGGAAAGAGAAATAGACACAGGACAAATGTGACTCTATTTTAATAATATTGCATTTTCAATGACAATATTTCCTATCTTTGAAGTATTTAGAGAGTTGAAAGCATAACAAGTAGGCTTTTATAAAAGTTGCGTTTATATATTAAACATATTTAATCTAATTAACAACTTGAAATGCTCTATCATTGATAAACTAACATTCACGATTAATCAGAGTCCATTTTAATATGAAAAAAATGTGAACGAAGATTACAAAACTATTAAATACTGAAATCTGAGACCAAAGTAAAAGTATTTTCAAAACAGTTTTAGTAGTTAGATAAATAAAATGCTGCAATTTTTGACTGTCAAAATTTGCATGATGAAGACAAAATAATGCGCGTTGTTAAAAATCGACAAATTCATTGGCAGAATAGAAAAAATTACAAAAATTTCCTCCGCAAAGACAAAAATCTTATACATTCAGGCAAACTCGTATGTTTGAAAAGTCTTGTATTGTAGACTTACACGTCATCACTAACCTACCCCTGTCTACAGATCAACAAAAACGCCATGTTGAATATGTAGTAGACACATGTTCAAAATTATAATTCCCAAATCCCTCATACGAAATTCGCAGCGATATGAATATGAAGTAAAGAAGTCCTAACAAAGTCAAGACGAAGTTCACTCGCAGATAACTAACTCCGCCTGGTGCTAACCCCTATGTAAACTTCTCTCTGCGTCACTGAGATACCAGCCTGTCATATACAGAGTCCTATATTGTACACATCTCTTAAATATTAAAGAGAATATTTGACGACGAAACGAATGAACGACTTGTGAGTTCAGTTCAGTCGCGTTCTCAGACCGCGTGGGTTTAGCTGCTGTAGGCATCGTTACGCACCAATCCGGCCATTAGAGGCTAATTTTCCAATAAAAATAAATAATACACAAGGAATGGTCAAAATAGCAGTCCCATTAACTGCTTCCTTCACATACTACGGTCGCCATTTTTGTCGATTGGCGTTACACGCGTTCGGTCGTTCTATTTTTGAAGGTCGCGCGCGAAAATTTTCGTTTCGTTCACAATGCTAATGACTTTTTCGGTGGCCAGTGCGAATTCAGCCGCTTTGTAAGTGTTTTTTTTTATTGGAATTTTTGTTTTAAATTTAAAAACAGTTTTTTGGATATCGAACAGAACTTAGCACAGTGGATCCGTTTGTGAAAAGAACGATGAAAGTTTTTAAAAAGAAACTGCGTTTCTCAATAGCTTGCTGTTGCGTTCAGAATTTGATATAAGTTAGTACTTTTTGGGTGAAGTTTGTTTATTATGTTCAAGAATTGTTAATAAACTTAGTAAGTTTACACATCAGCAGCGAAGCAACTAACAAGGTAAATTAATTTATTACTCAATTATTACGGATTTAAAATAAATTCTTTAGTAATGTTTCAGTCACATTCATCTACATAGATTAAAGTGCACATTTAAAAATAATTAAGAATTTTTATCAGCGTAGAACTAATTAATTAGTGTGTCATGCCTAACTTGACAAATTACTTAAATTTAATTTAATACAGTTTTTTTTCTTATTTGTGAAACTGATGACATTTTTTACCTTTGTGAGCTAGATAAAATATCTTCTTCAAGATAATAAAATTACTTTACTCGTAACATTAATATAAACATTACCTACGTATGCCTGTATTACCGAAAGTGGTAGGCACACAAAACGTTATACAATTAAATCCATGACAATTTTGTACCCATATTTTCATTTTTGTGGTTTTAAGAGTTGTGATAGTGACGGAAGAAAGGAAGAGATGTTATAATAAACTCAATACCACATGGACGCCAAATTACTTAATTACCAACTGAAACAAATGCTTTTACGTAATTTGAAAAAAAACTACTCGGTATCATTACATTGAGACTTGAATAACAGTTGCAAGTAACTGTCGATGTTAAATTTGACATCTCGTTTCACATCCGACGGCGGTATTTATACAGATTTTTACATACTTACATATAACACGCCTGTATTCCCAAACGGGGTAAGGAGAGCACACAAACGTCACTTAATCACAACCATGACTACACCACGTTTCATAGCCGCTTCTAACATATTTTAAGGGTTAAGTTAAGATGTACAAAAGCGAAAGGTTGGTAGCCAGTCGCCTAATAAATACTTAAACCTCCGTCGCTTCTTACCACATCAACGGATTACAAAAAATAAGTTTGTTCTAATCTGTAATTAATTACAATTTTCCGTTATATTCAGAACTCCTTATTTCAGCAAAAAAACATAAGCGTAACAATGTGAGGGATTCTGAAACCCAAGCTTTGTTCAGTTCGTAAATGCGGTACATAACTTTTAAATACGGGGATCTTGTTTTGGGGTGTAATTATCAGTACTGCTGTTTTGTATTTAAATCATAATGATAATGGTGAAAGCTGGGGAAAGGTTTTCTAAATAGAGTTTTTGGTAGCTCCTTTATTACTCTACATTTAAAGCTGTCGTAAGTAGCAGCGTTTCGTGTGCTCTGCCTACCCTAACTGTATACAGTTCTTATTTATGTATATTTTGAAATCAGTAACAGGTAAATTATTATATCTGAAAGATAAAATATGACACGTTGTGAACATAGGGTCTCCTTTCCGACAAATTTGAAAAACTTATTTCTAAGGTCATAACATAAGGAGTAAAAATAATAACACGGGTCATTGGTATTTCAATTCATTTTGAATACTTATACCTACTTTGTTTAGACACGGGTCGTCAGTGCAAGAATATAATGCTCAATTTTGTCCGATTCCTCACAAACACATAGTAGGTAACACATGTAAGGATTGTAAGGTAACGGCACCAGATATGAACAGTTTAAGCTGGCAAGCATCAGTAATGAACACTTCGTTCTTTGTTCAAACATAATTATTGCTATGAATTAATTGTTGAAATAAAGTTCACGTCTTAATACCGAAATTAACTTAACATGGTTCGGGCTTATTCGTGACCTATAATCGGGAGCAACACGCCCTGGCAGCGGAGGAGTGCGCGACGTGCGCGTCTATTCGCTGCCGTGGTTCGATGCTTCCAATGATGAGTCACAAATTGGCTTGAAACATGTTGAACTAACCACGATAATAAGACCATAACCGTTTTGTTTTATTTCACTTTTGTATTAAGTAAGAGTCATTGTGCATTACTGGTGCCTTTACCTTACTGGGCTGTCCCATAAGTAAAGAGACAAAATTGAAATGAAAATATTTAATGAAAAAATACAATAAAGTACTAACATTTACAATAAGTCCAATTAAAAATGTTGTTTTATTTGTTATTTTATATTGAATTTGCTTGTGCAATGCCTTTATGACCAATTTTTCTCAAGTTTATTGCTGCTAGCCTCATTATAGCTTTTCAGGACCTAGTTGCAACAATTCTAGCTAGTCTAGTCCATCGATGTTAAAATCGCGTCAAAGATTTAGGTTTTTCTGATTGTTTTTTATATTCTCGTTTGCATAAATACCAAAATGTTTCAATATCACGAGCTTGGGGAACATTTGGTGCGTTATTTTGTTTTCGTATAAAGTCTTTCACCGCAGCCTCTAAATGTTTGGTGGCATCCGTCGCGTAGTGGCATGATGCCATATCTAGCCAGAATATAATTTCTGCCCTTTGATAATATTTATCAATGAAGGAAATTAATCGCTTTATTATAAATTCCCTCAGGTAAATGCGTGCGTTCATAGAGCCTGTGTAAATGTATGGTTCAGACGTATTACCACTCTGGTCTATGGCTTGCCAAACAAGGTATTTATGGAAAAAATTCGCCTTTGGTGCGATTTTTTGAGAATAATCAACAGCGTTTCGACTATTCGCGTGACAGTATTGCTTCCCAGGAACATCCGTTGGATCCACGGGCACGTAGGTCTCGTCATCAATTATGAGAATTTTTCTCAGTGTTTTTTCATACACTCTTCGGCGTCCTCTTTTAGTTCGCGCTTCTTGATCTTTAATGAATTTAGGAGCAGATAATTTTACAAATGCTTTAAGCCTGAGGTCGTGTCTTTACATTCGAGTTATACTTGACTTCGATATTTTCAATTTATCCGCAGCGATTCTAATAGACATTGATGGGTTGTCTTTATGAACTTTTTTAACTTTATTTATGTTTTTAGCTTTTGAAACAGTGCGTTTTCTTCCGGGAATGTTCTCGTAAATATATCCGTGCGTTTCTTCAGAATGCTACATAATTCGATATAAGATAGTTTTCTGACTCCGTCTGGAGAAAAATGCCGTATCATGTCTGTTTTTCCATGACTTTTATAAAACTGAAAAATTCTCTTTGCAAATACTTCGTATTCAGCTCTCTTCATTATTAAAACTAATAAAATACTTTCGTAATTCCCGCGTAATCTGACAGATCCAATGCCAATGGCGGTCATGATAGTTATTTTTCTTAAAAAAGTAAAAATATTTTCAGCCAGATTGAAATTTCAAATTTGTCTCTTTACTTCTGGGACAGCCTTTATAATGGCAAGGCTCTTCATTACTTCGCTAAACTTAGCACGGCAAGGCGCGGATCGAGTGGCTCGCGACGAGTGACTAGAGACGTCAGAAAGTGACAATCCGTACTAATTTAAGAATGTGAAAGTGTGTTTGTTTGTTTGTTTTTCCGTTTTTCATGGCTGAACGGAGCGATGAATTATTGACGTTATTGACGTATTTTTTTAGGTAGAGATAGTTTAGGGCATGGAGAGTGACATAGGCTACTTTTTGTCTCTTCAAAACCCCCCATTTCCCTAAAGTGAGGGGTGGAAGTTTGTGGAGAATTCCACAATTTTCAATGTAGAAAATGTAGATAAATTGGTATGTGTGCTATCTCTTCTGTGCTACCCCGAATTTAACGCGAGCGGAGTCGCGGGCAAAATCTAGTAGATAGATAAAGCGAAATAAATTTCACCCGGATAAAAAGAAGTACTTACATCAGGCCCGTTCTAGTGTCCAGTGTCCACACGTCCGAGCGTTACCGGATTATCCCCGCACCCTGCAACTAGGGCGACCATCCGTCCGGGTTTACCCGGATTTGTTCTATATCCGGGCTACCCGGAAACAGTAGTTAATTAAATTGGCGCTGGTTTGCGCTTTTGTTTGTTGGACTTAACCGTCATGCGGACTTATTAGATGGAGGTTTTGTTTTCATTATTTTTCAGCCGTAGCGGTTTTCTTTTAGCGTTCAAAGTATTAGCTATATACCGTGAAATTTTAGTAATTACTACAGTCTTACTGCTGGTGTAGGGTCACTTTCGAGTTTCTTTCTACACTTTTGTAAATGTGATAATTCTTAACGGTAGTTAATTTAAAAAAAAACAGATCGATTGTACAGTCAGCGTCTGATACATGGTTACACTTTCGTACTTTGTCACTGTGATCGCAGTGACAATATCATGCGAGAGTTCAAATATGAGGTTAATTAGAAAAGGCACTAAAGTGTATACATGTATCATAAGCTGACTGTACGTCCATGGCAAAATCCTTTCGTTGCAGGAAAACAACCACTTAAACTTCACGGTGTAAGGAAGATAAAAAAATTACAATGATTTTACACTTAACATAATTGATATGATACTTAAACAATAAACAAAATCTGGTATCGTTATCTGCGAATTAGAGTTTGTGACCTGTCAATACAGAAGAGTTACACGCAAATCACGTTATCATCTTTTGTTTAACACCTCTCCATTTCTTCCGTGGATGTCGTAAGAGGCGACGAAGAAAATATGTTAAGGTATGTTTTAGGCGACAGGCTAGCAACCTGTCACTACATATACGTCACTGCAGGGCACAGGCCTCCTCTCAGCATGAGAGGGCTTGGGCTATAGTTCCCACGCGGGCCCAGTGCGGATTGGGAACTTCACACACAACATTGAATTGCTTCGTCGCTGTGTGCAGGTTTCCTCACAATGTTTTCCTGCACCGAATAGCTCGTGGTAAATAACATCAAATTCGATATCGCACATAAATTCCGAAAAATTCAGAGGTGCGAGCCAGGGGTTTGAACTCACGACCCTCTGCTTGAGAGGTCACAGGTCGAACCGCTGGGCTACCACGGCTTTTGTTTATTATTTATCCCAAGTAGTCGCGCGAAAGTAGCGGTACCGCTGTTGGGTGTTGCTCCCGGCGATGGGTCATGAATTGACCCGAAACATATTGATATAAAATGTAATAAAAAAATGATGAATCCGTTTAATTCCTGCTACTTCTATGTTCACTTAAACTGTAGTCAATCCATATAAAAATAAACTCTAAAACGTTTTGAAAGCCGTATTGACACTTCAAAAACCACGGCAACAAATGGATTATTCTTCCATGTTTGTTTACTGTGGACGGTCATTGTTGAAAGAGAGTACCTACTGATTTTTTTAAAATCCAAAGTCATTGATCACCGAAGTTACAGAGTATATCGTTACAACGAAATAATCTTAAAGATTAAAATTGACGTATAATACAATAATAAATTTGCAACATTATTTGAGTTCATTGCGTACTACGATAAAAGATAACATACATACATACATACATATTCTCACGCCTGTATTCCCAAGAGGGGTAGGCAGAGCACATGAATTCAAAAATTCAGTGCCACGTTTAGCAACTTGAGGGTAACCAGATGGTCAAAAGTGATATTGTTGTGACAGGTTGCTAGCCCATCGCCCACAATACACCAACCCTTTCCCAGAGTCGACTCTTACGACACCCACGGGAAGAAAGGGGGAGGTGCTATTCTAACCCGGCACCACACGGGAAAGATAAATATACCTAAATATGATACTGTCATAATCATATCTTACTTGAAGAAATTGATAAGTACCCATTCATTTGATGGCTGTACACCCATCCATCATACATCAGACATCACATTGCAATTGATTTTAGTCATGTTTAAAAATGTTTAGTTCTTATCTATGGTCTATTCTTTTAGATATCTACTTATAAAAAGATAAACAAACCCGACAAAGTTAAAAATCACGTAAGGTGTGTGTTGCTACATTAAATACGACACTTTCTATTTTAGTCGCATTACAAGGTGAGTGTACGTGATTTTTGACTTTTTCGGTTTGGCTTTGTTTACCTTTTTTTAAGTACCTAAAAGTTTCAACCATAGTTCCTGTGCAGACGTGATCTTATACCATGAATTGTAGGCAGAGTTTAGGAAACAAAAGATACATACATCCGTATGGCGTCGGTTTTAGAAAAAAACGTCTCAAATTCTTCCGTAGACGTCGTAAGAGGCATAATGATAAAGTGGGGTTGGATTCTAGACAGATCCCACCCACCTTATGTTCTATAGAACCATAGGCTGTAGTAATACAGTATCAGCAGCAATAATGGGTAGCAGAAGCTTAATGAATCATTCGATGTGCATACATAATGTTCAGACGGCCCATCGGCTTGATTAGAAAGCTCTCAGCGCTAAGATGAACCAATGGGCTTGATTGAGCTGATTCAGCTAATAATTGCTGTGTTGGAGCGGATACTGACAATCAGTGCTCATACATACATACAACATACGTACATACATACATATTCTCACGCCTGTATTCCCAAGAGGGGTAGGCAGAGCAAATGAATTAAAAAATCCAGTGTCACGTTTAGCAATTTCAGGGTAACCAGATGGTTAAACGTGATATTGCAGTGACAGGTTGCTAGTCCATCGCCCACTATACACTAACCCTTTCCCACAGTCGATTCTTACGACACCCACGGGAAGAAAGGGGGAGGTGCTATTCTAACCCGGCACCACACGGGATCATACATACAATCACATAAGAAATGGATTTACTCACGTTTTTATGTCGAGATTAGCTCGTGGTGCGTAGCTCCAGATGATGGGTTACGAATTGGCCCGAAACATGTCGAGCTAATCTCGATATAAAAACGTGAGTAGATCCGTTTATTTTGAAATATGAGTGAGTCTCACGGTAGTTTAAGGTTTAAAACATACAATCACGCCTGTGTTCCCAAATGGGGTAGGCAGAGCACACGAAACATGACACAGACAAAACCGTGGCTGTTTCACGCTTAATAGCCACTTCTAGGATAAATTTTAGGTTTGAAAACAGATGGAAGAGGTATCTATAATAGTGACGTACTTTAAGCATACCTAAACTTAGTAGCCTTTTACGACATCCACGGATGAAATATAAAGGTTATTCTAACCCGACACCACACCAGGTCACACAGAACTGGAGTGTTTTTCCTTTAACCATCACTGTCTTGCACTGGTGATAATTCTCTATTGTTTTTCAACCTTTTCCATGATGCGGTTTTTCATGACCGCCTTAGAAGATAAAAAATTAAAACCGGCCAAGCGCGAGTCGGACTCGCGCACGAAGGGTTTCGTACCAAAAACAGCAAAAAAAAACTCGTTTTTGGCTATGGGAGCCACCTTTGTGAAAATTTCAACTCTCTAGCTATCACGGTTCGTGAGATACAGCCTGGTGACAGACGGACAGACAGTCAGCGAAGTCTCAGTAATAGGGTCCCGTTTTTACGCTTTGGGTACGGAACCCTAAAAACCACCCCCATTTTTCCCTTTAGGTGGGATTGGACAGATTCGTATTAAATCAGTTGAGTTTTAAGCCAGAATCGGAGTATGTATGACTCTAATGTTGCCGGTTTCTATTTAATTCAGATTCTGAGTATGTTCGATTATGAATCGGGCATTTGTTAAGTTATCCAAATTCCTAAGATGTTAAATTATTCAGATCTCAAATTCGTAACTTTTCAGATTCTTATAATGTCGGATTCTGAGTTTGTCAGAAAGTCATAGATCCGGAATATTACTATGGTGTCATTCTGAATTTGACAGATCCGATGTTGATTAGATTCTGTTTGGTCTTTTTGCTGAGAAGGTCGGATAATTATGTCAGTCAATTTCTGGGTACATCAGGCGAATGTACAGTCAAAGGGAAAATAAAATTTAATACTTACAGCTATATTTTTTTCTTTTCTTTTTTCATATATTGGACACGTAGGCATGTGATAAAAAAAATACATACCACTTGTTTGGAGTACTTTAACACTAAACTAAAGTCCTCTTAAAATTCGCCCTTTACTTCGAACGCGTTAGATACCTATTTCATAACTTATACATTAAACGGCATCCGATAATTATCTTGAACAATCACTGGAAGATTCACTCTCAGAACTCTTGAACATCGTGTAAATTATCTAAAAAAAAAACATTAATTAAGGAGGTAAAAGGGCTAAGCAAATTTAGTATTAAAGATTTTTGAATTGCCTTTAATTCGCCATTTTACCGCGGACGACGTCGCGAGCAACGCTAGTATAATGTTGTTAAAATTCGTAGGAATTTTTACTGTGTCTAAATGTACCTGGCTTTCTTGGAATAAAATATGACATTAAATCTGGCAAAATCAGAAAGCGTCATTTTCAGAATTGATCATTAAAAGAAACTGTCAAATGTCTTAATCGAATCGTTGCTAATCGGTTGAGACAAGAAACTGCATAGGTTCGAATCCAACCTATTACCAATCCGACGTAGCACTGTTTTGTTACGGGACTTTATACGAATCTGACGTACTCAGAAATTGGTTTAAAAAGAAAATGACTACCATATCATAAGTCCTATGTCGAAAATGATTTATTCAGAAACAGACTGATGGCAAATCTGACCTCAACAGATTCGTACCTAATCAGATTCTGTCCTATAACTCAACTGATTTAAAACGAATCTGTCATGGCACGCCTAAAGGCATTTTTCTGGTCCTTCCATTTAGGATTACTACATGTATAATTGGAACAACAGTGATTGATTTTTTATTCAATATTTTATTCTATTTTGAAACTCAGGTTTCACAACCCCAAGAGGTGTTGAGAAATACTGCTCTAACGTAACTAAACATTCGTCAACGATTTCGATGTCGAGCTGTAAAATTTTCAGTACAAGATGACAGCTAATTTTGACACTAGTTACGTTAGAGAATACATACATACATACATCATTACGTCTGGATTCTCAAACGGGGTAGGCAGAGCACACGAAACGTGACATAGACAAAACCTTATTGTACCTTGTTCTATTTAAAACCGGCGGCAAGTTCAAGTGTGTAAAGGTATGTAGGTAGGCCGCAATTGCCAATTTCCAATTGCTGTGATTGGTGGACAATGCCAGTGACGTGCTCCTACGCGATGTCCGAAGTATTCTTCTTGAATTGCCTAGGATTGTGCTAGGATGTAGCTCAGATGTCTGCAACATTTGGTCCGTGATTTACGACTTTTTTTATTGCAAGCGGTAGTAAGATCTGGAATTTGAGAGGAAATGAGAATAATCATCATCTCAGGAGTTAGATGTCTACTAATGAACACTGTGGCCAAAGCATACGTAAAGTAACATAAAAAAAAAACATGTCCATTGCTTAAAAATATATTTATAAAAGGATTTATGATAACGGCAGGTTGCTAGCCAATTTTTTTAGTCACCTCTTACGACGTTCATGGGAGAAATGGACTGGTATTTTGATGAACGTTACTTAAAATAATGTAAACACACACAAACCACATCGTCAACTCAAAAAAAATCTGCTAAATTCCATCGCGACACTATTTAGATTAACACCATCATGTTATTAGGATTCTTTTATTTCCCCTACTTTTACACAAAATCATTACAGCAGGGTACTAGTTTGGCATTCTCTGACATCGATTAAAAAACTGTTCCCCGAGCAAGGATTGCGTAAAATCCATCGGAAGTTGTTAGAAAATTGACAATACAGGTGTTCAATTGTCAGCAAATGGTACGAATTCACTATTCCAGCAAATGGCACAGATTCCTAGTAAGTGGAAGAGACCAATTTTGCGCGTCTAGACAAAGCGACAGCGCGAGTTGTGTTGCGCGAGATAGACTATCAACCATTCTCTGAATAGTTAGACAGGGACGGGTTCGATCCCCGGTCGGGGCAGATGTTTGTATGATGAATACGAATGTTTGCTTTCGAGTCTTGGATGTTTATCTGTATATAAGTAAGTTTATCCGTTGTCTGGTACCCATAACACAGGCATTAAATTGCCTACTTTGGGACTAGGTGATTGGTGTAAAAATTGCCCAGTGATATTTATTTATCCATATAAGATCGATAGGTAATGGAAGACTACGAAAAATAGCGTTTAGTGTCTGAATTGGACAAAACCAATTACACATTTTATTTAAATCAGAAAGTTACGTGATTGCTGATTATTAAAACGTAAAAAGGTTGTTTATTTCTGAACCAATTTAGGTTTTATGAATGTTGTGAGTTATAACTAGAAAGAATCTGATTTTAGTGGATGTTAAATCAAAAGTACATTAACGATAAAAAGAAAAATGTAGTAAATACCTACTGGCAATTTGAACTGTGTGGTGTAGAGTTGGATGTCCTAAGAGGCAACTACGGATAAATAGGTTTAGGTATGCTTTACGTTTAGGTGATAGAGTAGCATCTTGTCATTAATTTAAAACCTAAAAATATGCTAGAAGTGGCTATGAAACGTGGAATCGTCTTAATTTAAACTATGTAACGTTTCGTATGTTCTATTTGGGAATACAGGCGTGATGTATGTATGTATGTAGCGGTATGTATTTATGTAGTGATAAATTCAAATATTGCATAAATGCTTCTTTTGAATTAAAGTTTTTGCTGTGCAAAAAGATATCCATAACAACATCGTTGAGTAATTAACACTAGTTACTATCTTGTTGCACTGAAATTGCTGTACTTTATTAATAAAACTGTCAAATATGATAAGCTATACTGTAATAGATATAACTCTTAGGGTGTTTATAGAGACAAGGTTCCTATTGATTCCGACAGTATGTAATAAACTGTAGACAATAGGGATGACATGGCTGTTGGTAACCTTGTCATACGTTTACTATTTTAATGTTTAAATTTTATGATGCTATTATATTAACATACACATAAATGACAGGTGTAATTAACAGCAATTAAATAAGTTTTGTTCATGACTTATAAATATTAACATAGGAATGTCAACGGAGTATAAAATAGAGAATTCTAATTTTATTCGTCCCTTACTTAGAAAATCGAAAAATATTCTACACGTATTTTTCGGTTTTCAAAATAGTTACGAATAGACAGAGTTACAGGCCATTAAACTTTCGGAGTGGGGGCTTGTGACGTCACGCCTTGGTAAGAAATGTACCACGTTCTGACGTCACTCAAAACTTCTAAGCGCTGTATCTCCGTCACTTTTTGTTTGTCAAACAAAAGAAAAAATACGTGTAGAATATTTTTTCATAATCTACCTGAATATATTTTCTTCAGTCATCCTGCCTGTTTAGTCACATGTTAGACTAAATAATGGCACGTTTGCCACGTGATTGAGTAGAGGCTATTTTTTCAGACAATGCATGGATGGCGAGATATTCAATTGCCATGCCTAAATGCATTGTCTGGAACACTGCTATTCTTTGGTCTGAAGACTAAGGCACACGTAAACCACGTTTTAAGCAAACTGGTAGAGTATTAAATACTTTTCTCATTTAAATTAGGCAGACTAAATGAGAACAATCCACAATGTACACGTCGAAAAGTTGAAGACCATATTAATCACCTTCTTTCATCAGTTTGTCACCAACAAGTGAACAGAATTAATGAATACAAGGAGTGGTTTTTACAGAACTACAAAACAATATAAAAGCCTCGGATACACTAAGGGACAAATTTAATGTGACACGACACGTGTCGCGCGACATGTCGAGCGAAGTAGCGCGACGTTGCCGGACTTCGCTCGACATGTTGCGCGACTTATATCCGCGTATATACACGTGTCGCGGCACATTTGTCCCCTAATGTATCCGAGGCTTTAAAATTATGTAGAAGTACCTATCCATATAAAAATTAGTAATAATAGAGGATTAGGCAAGTAGGTGGCATGCTTAAGAGTTAGAGTAAGACTGGTATATTTCACGTTTTGGGTACGTCACCCTAAAAACGTGAAAAATGGTATGTGAAGCATTTTTTAAGTAAAAATACCCTGTGTAGTATAGGGTTTAGAATAAGACTTCGCCATTCCTTCCGTAAGAGGCGACAAAGGGAAATAGGTTAATGTGTGTTTTAGGCGACAGGCTAGCAACCTGTCACTATTACATACATACATAACCGTCACGCCTTATTCCCTGCGAGGTAGGCAGAGACAACAGAGCGCCATTCGCTTCTATTCTGACATACTTCTCTCCCTTCACTCACATTCATCACTCTCGTCATACACGCTCGACGGTTTCGGGTACTCCTAATTTAGGTATACTTAATCTAACTTGGAAAAAGAGGTAAAATAGTGACGAGTTGCTAGCTTGCCACCTAATATATACCTTAACCTATTTCCTTATCCACCTACGATATCCACGAAAGAAATGGAGAATTTTTATTCTTTACCCGAGACACGAAATAAATAGAGAACTGTAATTTTCAAAGTTTAAGACCACAAGAGCTTTTGCGCTTCATAAATGCTCAACCGTAGGGGCAGCGCAGACGACAGACTTTTTATGCGATCGAGTCTGCGGCGCACAAAAAGTCTGCATGGATTGTATGAATTGTGCGCCGGACTTTTTGCGCGTCGTGTGCGTTACTGCATATAATTCCATAGGTTCTATTTTCACAGACTAAAAAGTCCGTCGCGGGTTGTAAGCTCGCATGCCCGTGTGCCGCAAATAAAAACAACGCTATTCATTACGTTAACCGTTTGCATTAACGTTAACGACCGGAACTGATTACCTTTTAAACGGAGTTAATTTAACGGGTGTTAAGGAACAGTAAAATGTAAAACTATGATCGTAAAAGCTTTTAACCATTTTCAGTCACGTGTATAAGTGCGCGGGAAAACAATTCCTTTTTAAAAACGGGATTATCACGTATACATACACATATAGAGGCGTGCTGTATTCCCAAATGGGGTAGGCAGAGCACACAAAGCCCCTTGTGGTACCGGGTTAGAATAGCACCTCCCCCTTTCTTCCCGTGGGTGTCGTAAGAGTCGACTCTGGGAAAGGGTTAGTGTATTGTGGGCGATGGGCTAGTAACATGTCACCGCAATATCACGTTTAACCATCTGGTTACCCTGAAATTGCTAATCGTGACACTGGATTTTTTAAATTCATGTGCTCTGCCTACCCTTCTTGGAAATACAGGCGTGAGGATATGTATGTACCTATGTATATACGTGTTTATTAAAAAATCTATGACGACACAAAGGAAAACCAATAAACCAATTTCTTGAGTAAAAATCCCAAAGCAACGGTCATATAGTTCAACTCTATGCACTAAATATTTGTTAAGTAAATTTAGATAAAACATTGACTAATGTTTGACGACGTTAATTAGATGTTTTAAATTTAAGAAACAGCAAGATAAAATAAGATGCTTCTTGTTTATTCAAGGTGCTATTTAAATTTTATCACTATTATTTGTGCCCCGTGTCATGTGATATTTGAGTCTTTTTGTAACACATCTTTTGTTATTTTGTCTGACTGTCTGATACCTTTTCACACTTCATTCGGCTGTCAAATTTCGATCACATTTGCAATTGAAGAATATGGGCTACTGATACTGATAATGCGTAGTTCCCGTAATAATTCCACATAATAATTCATAATTCTACGCTTCAGTTAGATCGTACTTAGTGTTAAAAGGTCAGATGTATGTGCAAATAGTGAACATTACATGGAGAAAACCATGACTTTAACCTATTTTGGGTATAAAGTTAGGTAAAAGAGGTATAATCGTGACAGATTGATTGCCCGTCGCCTAAGATACCTAACCTATTTTTAAAGTCACCTACTGAGATATATCCACGGAAGAAATGGAGAAGCATTATTCTAAACTCGATACTACTCACACTGAATATTTTTTTCTAGGCATTTTCAAGAGACTAACAATTCTACTGACGCATCTATAAAAAATCAATCGTTACAATTGAGATCGACCACTGATCGTCTAGTATATTAATACAAGTATGAGTCACCAAGGAAATACCCTATTCCCCAAGATTTACCGGTGACGACAATACTAGCTCATGTCATTGGGACCTGTTATACTTTTTGCTCGAAGACATATCGAAATGTATCCGCGTATAAACCAAGGAACTTTTTATAGTTTAATACCTCCCATTTGTGAAGGTATTATGTTCCTCTTAAGAGCTGGTTTTATGGTGGAGGTTCATTAACCATATTGATCATAATATTAATACCACGCTCGTTTTCCCAATTGGGGTAGGCAGAGCAAGTCAAACGTTTATTTATTTATTAACTTCACGTTTCATAGGCTTCATAGCCACTTTTTACACAATTACAGGTTGGTAACTAGTTATTACGTATACTGGTAGTCAATAGATTTGGCCAGATTTATGTCTAAATTAATTGCTACTTTTTCGGGTGATCGAGGATTTTTTCTTACGGATATACCTAATATAGTATATGAGCATAGGTGTATACCTATACTGTATACATATAAACATTATAAAATGTGTCCTATTTCTGTATAGTATACAATGTCATATACAGAATGTGTAAAGTGTGTCACACACTAAGCAGATTCTGTAAGACATCTGTTACTGAACAGATATCTGTCAATATCGCTCCCTATACAATTCAATGCACTAACACACACAGTGCAGATTTACCGTCAAGTATCTGTTGGCACCGACGCATGGAAAGATGACATTTATACGCAGATAAAATAGTATCGTATATGCGTAGTCTGTGACGAGGCTTACTTTGTCTGATCGAGAGCAACCTTAATTATTCATACTTATCCAGTTTCTTATTGACTGGCGGAACTCTAATAAACCGGCCAAGTGCGAGTCGGACTCGCGCACGTAGGGTTCCGTACCAAAACTGCAAAAAATCAGAATTTTTGTATGGGAGCCCCCCTTAAATGGGTAAGGTTCAAAAAAATTGTACATAGTTAAGGGCTTT
>BHDV01015488.1:104208-140713 GCA_005406045.1 Adoxophyes honmai
CGGACGGACGGACGGACAGACAGACAGCGAAGTCTCAGTAATAGGGTCCCGTTTTTACCCTTTGGGTACGGAACCCTAAAAATTAAAAGTTTTATCGGTTCTGTACTTTCCTATACTTGAATGAGACGACAAATAACCCAGTTAAGTCACGCTTTATGGAGACCGAGTATTGGCGCCGGATCGTATTAAATTTCAACAATTATTTAATGCTTTCCAACAGGGGCGACATTGGACAAGTTACAGTAGGTTGATGATTTGACGTTTTGCTTTCATTTGAGAAATGGAGTAATTTATTATGTTTTATACACACGTCATCACAGAGTAGGCAGAGCATACGGCACATCCATAAATTACGTGAGGTGTTTTTTTTTAATTTTTTGACCCTCTCTCCCCCTCAGGTGAGATGTCGTGAGATTTTATTCAACCCCCTCCCCCCCAATCTCACGTGAGATTTTTCAAAATGTGGGTTTCTTCCATAAGTGCGTTAGGTTGTTATTGTAAAAAGAAAAAAAAACAACAGAAAAAAACAGTGAATGACACATAACTTCCAAAAAAAACTTTTTATTTGTTCGGATACACTCGAATTGTCAAAATAAATATAAAGCGTCACTCCACACGTCGGTCGGTTTTTAAAACCTTTTTAAATGGACCAAAATAGTAGTTTTTTTTTTGTTTCAAACAAGAAAAAAAAATGCGTGATATTTGCCGTGACCCCCCTATTCTCCAACGTAAGATTAGATGAGATTTAACTCGACCCCCTCCCCCCTTAAACACCTCACGTAATTTATGGACGCCCCCATACGAAACGTTACATAGTCAAAAACAAACATAGACAAACAACAAAAGTGACAGGATGCTAGTCTGTCACCTAAATCATACATACATACATACATATCGTCACGCCTCTTTCCCACAGGGGTAGGCAGAGACTACTTTGTTCCACTCGCTACGATCCTGACATACCTCTTTTGCTTCATCCACATTCATCAATCTCCTCATACATGCTCGTCGGTTTCGGGTACTCTTGACCTGACCTGTTTCTAAAACGTCCGCGATTTGGTCACGGAACGTCCGTCTAGGTCTTCCCCTCCCACTGCACCCATCTACATTCCCCGTATAAATTTGTTTTGTCAGTCTTCTTTCATCCATCCTCTCTACATGACCAAACCAGCTAAGCATACTTCTTTCTATTCTAGTCACTACATCTACTTTCACGCCAGCTCTTTTTCATCACCTAAATCATGCTTAAACCTATTTCCTTAGTCACCTGTTACGAGTTTCACGGTAGAAATGGAGGGGGGTTATAATAGGTTAAGGTACATATTTGGGGACAGGCTAGCTATTTGCCATTATTTTACCACTTAACTTAAAATATTACTGAGAATACACTGGTCTGTTGTGGAATTCAAGGACGATAGTTTGTAGTAAAATAAAACGGATATACTCACATTTTATATCAAGATTAACGCAATATGTTTCGAGCCATCATCATCTGTAGCAACGCGCCACGGCAGGTGATGTGCACTTGACGCGCTGTGGCTCGTAGCTCCAGATGATGAGCACAAAATAGCCCGAAACGTGTCGAGCTAATCGCGATGTAAAAACGCGAGTAGACCCGTTTATTTCAATATGAGTGAGTCTCACGGTAGTTTAACGATTGTTTATGAAATAAATGGTGAGTGACATTGAGTCTACTAGAATATGCTTACAAGTCTGCGTATTGAGGCTCTAATCCGCAAAGGTCTATTTAGACACGTTTACTGACTTAATTGTTCTCATTCATATTCACAACTTCCTTGTCTGAGAAAGGATTACAAGACACCGACTAAATTATTGGTCATAGATATTTAAAAGCAAAATAGAGTTGTTTGTTATGTTGAGACTCAGAATATTAAAGAACTATCATACATTCATATTTATAATTTCATCTGCGTTCCCAAATAGGGTAAGCAAAGCACACGAAACGTGACATAGACAAAACGATGATTATGACTATATCACGTTTCGCAGCCACTTCTAGCATTGTTTTAGGTTCGCAAAGATGGAAGAGGAAGAATAGTGACAGGTTGCTAGCCTGTCGCCTAAAATATACCTAAACCTATTTTCCTTAGTCGCTTCTTACGACATCCACGGAAGAAATGGAAAGGTGTTATTCTATCCCGACAGAACACGGCACTAAACTTCTAAACAACTAAATACGTAGTAAAATATGGTATTCAGTATTCACGTAAGTGTTTTTTATCTAGCTATCCCCTGTATGGGCTTTTTCCAAATAGCTATACACAACCTGTTTTCTGATTCATGCTCATAGACGCCTGGTCGACCGCAAATTCGCAATTTTATCTCACAACCGTAACTGACTATTTCTGGTTTTATGATGATCCGTTAGCAACAACGAAACAATAAAAACACGAGTGCAGGGATTCCCAGTCTTGTGGGACTTTTTTTTAATTTACGGAAACAAATAAAAAAGAACTGTTTTGGCACATTATTACTACATAAATATAATTATATTTTTTTTGTTTCTCAGAAGTATTTTGTTTATTGTAGCTTCTCTCAACAATTTTCTGTTCTCTCTGTCTCTCATATCCAGTGATCGGATCTAGGATGCAATTTCCCGGGGCTTAGGTCCATAATATTAAGATGGATATGACTTACAACCCCGCGACTTTTTTGATATTTTATTATCATTACAAAAAGTAAACAACCCATGATTAACCTCTTTTATTAAATGAAATGACCACTTGAAATAAGCAGTAGATAATGTCTTGACTGATATTGTCATTCAAATTAAGCCCTGCATATCAAATTCTCAACATTATCGACAAATAATAATACATAATTTCATTACAAATATCCATTATTTAGACAATTCTAGTGTTCTTTAAGTGTGGAAATATTTTTTAAAATTTTAGCCCATTATCCAAAATCCCGGGAAATCCCGAGGCACATCCACAATAAGCATAACATTTAAGGTCGTTAACCCCAAATTGCATCCTAGATCCGATCACTGCTCATATCTCTCATAAATCCATCTTTGTTCCTCACTGTCCTGTTTGTATATTTTTCGTTGGTATTTAGTTCGTGTTTTTTATGCAATAAACTATTTACTTACTTACCTGCTTACTTAAATAATTGTGAGCGCTAGTTTAAATTTTAAGGATCAGTAAAATTATGAATTTAAGAAATTGCACCTGCTAAGCAACCATACAATAAAACTTCGTTTCCTTTGAGTTACACAAACCCTGAGTTTGACGACCCCTACGAGTAGGTATACACAGCACACTATTCTCCCGCGACCCTCGTCGCATTGTCCTACTGTATTCCTTTGTCTTGTTGTTGCCAGTAATTAAAATTCGAGTCGAAATGTAAATCAAAATGGCCGATGGCGTGATATTTCGCAAGTAGTACAATCGGGAACAAAAGTAACGTTGCTGTCTTAAAAATAATAATGACATGTCACAAATCAAAACTAAACTAAATTCTAACTTGATTTTCGGTTTGTGATACTATGAAATAGTGATATAGCGTGAAAAATCAAGAGCTTTGCGTATGTAAAATATTGACCAAGGGTTAGAAACATAGGCTTTTTGATTTTCTTATAATAAAATTATTGTACCGCACGTTGACAATGTTAAACGTTCACGAGTCATCAATGTAATTCATTACCACTAAAATCGTTCAATCACTTTCGTAGCCGACTGTACCGGCGCCGTTCTACCTACCCTCTTTCATGAAAGACGGGATGAATACATAATTGGATAGATTTTACGTAATTTCGTTTCATTTAATACCATTTACTCAGTTGTGTGTCCGACTTGATGCAAACGGAAATTGATGAGTTTATTTTATCTGATTACACATGGCCGGGTTTTTATCTCATTACCATTTTACATGGAAGACGTCCACAGTAGGACATTGCCCGGCCGATATCCACAAAGAGTCTAAAACCGCCTGCATAAATCACTGCCTAATGCGAAATTTACATTTGTAAGTTACTTTGCTGCAAGCTTTGAACACGCATAGCATACATCCCGCCTGTATTCAAAAAATGAGATTGGCTGAGTATACGAAATGCTACATAGACAAAACCATAACTATTTGACGTTTTGTGGATATTTGTAGCATTTTTTTAGGTTTTGAGTAGGCAGGTATAACAGTAACGGGTTGCTAGCCTATCACCAAAAATGTACCTACCTCTAACCTTCTTTTCCTTCGTTGCCTCTTACGCCATCCACCGTAGAAATGGAGAGGTGTCATTAAACCTAATTTAACACCATACGGTAGATTAGGTACATACGGCCGGGTTTTTATCTTCATTACCAATTAACATGGTAGATTTCCACTGATACCCGCAATGAGCTGTCTAAAACCGCTTGTATGAATTAATATTTATATTCGCAAGTTATTTTACTGCAAGTTTTTAAACTTGCAGAGCAGGGATGGAGATATTTTCAACTCACTCTTGTCCATAGTTGCGTTTTAAGAAGTAGGAATCATTTGCTAGTGTACACAGTCATTCTACAAACAAACATTTAATCTAACTAAAAAAACTAATATCCACAGAGTTCAGTGGAGTCATTTCTAACGTAACAAACTAAACTCATCGACGAGCTCGACGTCGAGGTTTCAAGCTTTATTATACAGCTCGATGTCGAGGTTTCATAATTAGCTTTATTATACAGCTCGACGTCGAGGTTTCATAATTAGCTTTATTATACAGCTCGACGTCGAGGTTTCATAATTAGCTTTATTATACAGCTCGACGTCGAGCTTTAGAATTTAGTTAGTTACGCCAGAGAAAATTATCACTGTTGCCAACAATTGCACCGAATGGCTGAGGGAGTGATTGCGGGTAATTTTTTTTGTACAATTAGTCGTGGGCATTTTCTTGATTTTGTGTTTTGTTTATCATATAATCAACAAATCATGAGTATAAACATGATCCTGGTTTTGTCATCATCGACCATAAAATACCTACATTCATACATGCATCTCGCCTGTATTTCTAAATGGTGTAGGCAGTGCATAATAGGGAACGTTACAGAACAAATAACTCTGGAATCTGAAAAATATATTTTTTGTCTTGAACAAAAAAAGTTATCTATGATGTTACGCTGTTTTCTTATTCTACGAACGACACTCGGGAATCAAATGACCTTTAGTAATGTGACGTTAATTATCAGCTATGCTGATACAGTTGGATTTTTTTCTTAGGAGGTACTCGTATTTAAAATAGTTATTTTTCAAAAACGTTGAGCTGCGATGTTTTTGTATTCTTACATATTAAAAGAAGTCTTATATGTTTCTGAATATATTTGTAGCTTCTGTAACTGCATATAATATACCACAGGAAGTGAGCAAGTCTGTTAAAAGTTATTTTTTAAAATACCAGTTAATGTTCCAAATTATACAAAAAAATACCGTGCAGATTCCTTTAAAACTAATTTTATTTATTTAAAAAAATAATATACTGTCAAAACATTACGAGAGATATAAATATTGCAAACGTTGTTAATATTTGAATATTTCAAACACAGTGACCTAAGATTTAGAACATTCGTAAGACACGTCGATGTTCTCAGTTTCGTAATGTCTCGTTAAATAAGATTGAGCAATTGTCTCTCGGAAAAGATCGCGAAATATCGCGAAATATTCGCTCCAAAATCGCTGCATCATATTATTGAGAAACTAAGCAATTAACATGACCCTCAATAGTATTATTTACTGACCAATAACTGACAAATACTCGTACCGTGTTTTTTTTTTTTTAATACAGACGTAATCAAAATTATGTCAAAATTATACGTATGGAAAGGTGTCAAAGATGGAAGAATAGTTTTTTGTGATATTTTTCATAAAATTTTGAATTTTTTTAGTGTAAAGGCAGTTTTTCATTTCTTCCGTAAAATACTCATCTTTTTCTATGATTTACTTTTGTTTTACAACTTTTTATTTTATTTTTCTTAAACTAAATTAAGTACACAATGATACTAAAAATTTCATGAAAGACCTGTGCAAAAGGCTAGTTCAGGCATCAGGTGACCCCAGTGCTGGCGCTGGCTCAGGATGACTTCGGCCACAGTTCCATTTCGTCACCTTCTTAAGTCGTTCTCATTCGCATATGGTCTACTGTTCCGATTCGCCAGCATTCCTATGTCGTCACTTCCCTACTTCGTCCGCTTTCCTAAGTGGGCCTCTGTATCAACTCGTTTACATTCGTAATTAGACTACAATGCCAATTCGTCAACATTCCTAATTAGTCTACGGTGTCAACTCGTCAACATTACTATTTAGACCACAGTGCCAACTCGTCAACAATCACTATTTAGACCACAGTGCCAACTGGTCAACATTCCTATTTAGACCACAGTGCTAACTCGTCAACTATGTATACATACACTTAGCAAAATTATCATTACTTAGGCAAGTGTGGTGCCGGGTTCGTGCCAATGGGAGCAATTTCAAGTTATACCCTTTCGGTAAAATCGGTCCACGGGTCTCCGAGCTATCGAGTAACATACACAAAAAAAAATAAAAATAAAAATAAAAAAAAAAATTGGTCGAATTGAGAACCTCCTCCTTTTTGAAGTCGGTTAAAAAGCACTGCCTTTTAGTAGACTACTTTATCGTTTTTATCGTACCACTGTGGTAGGAATGCGGACGAGTTGGCACTGTGGTCGATATAGGAAGGCGGACGAGTTGGCACTGGTGATGCTGACCAAGTAGCACTGAGGTCGATATCAGAAAGTGGGCGAGTTGGCACTTTGGTCGAAATAGGAATGTAGACAAAAATGGGACATTGACGATATCAGAAAGTGGACGAGTTGGCACTGTGGTCAAAATAGGAATGTAGACAAAATGGGGTATTGACGACATCAAAAAGTGGACGAGTTAGGAAGGTGACGATTTAGGAATTGTAGGCTGACGACATGGCACTGTGGACGACTTAAGAAGGTGACGAAATGAAACTGTGGCCGAAGTCATCCTGAGCCCTGGCGCTTACCTCGCTCAAAGGCTAGGAATAGCTGTACAGCGGGGTAATGCGGCCAGCGTCTTGGGGACGATGCCAGACTCGTCTTTTGACGATGTACTATATGTTTTATAATATGTAGTTTTAGTTGAAATTTAATTTAATTAGGTTAAGTGATTTGTTGTTTTGTTTAGTAGGTAATATTAATATTGTACACAATTGGTATTAAAAAAGTTTATTTTTTAAATAAAGCTATGGCAATGGCCGTAATTAAATAAAATAGATGTAACGAGAGGCCAAAAAAACCTCTCACAGCATTGCAAGGCCGCGTGCATTGTTTAGGCCGGACGCACACGCGCGACTGACTAGTAATTGTTTTTCATCAAAATGGTAGGCTAAGCGCACATTGCACAACATTTAATGAGTAACAATAATAATTCATTTTTTTTAAAGAGAACTGTGGCAATAAGCCACTAAAAAGGCGCTAAAATATGATTAGTACCTTCTAAAGCACTAGTACTTTCTAGTAAGTGAAATTTAATTCGGTATTTGTTTTCTTTTTCCTTCAATGAATTCGATTTTTTTTATAAGTTGCAATAAAAATAAAACGTAGTTTTCATTTAATATTATAAAATAAAAGCGACAAGTTCAATTAAAAGTTTAATGTCATATATTTTTAGCTATTATGTTTACCATAATTTATCAAGGGAAATGGCGATAAAATAATCCTCGACTAACCACAACCTGAATACCAAGAAATTATGCTCGTAAAAGTTTAACGACAAATTGCAATCGCGAGCGTGTATTCGCTCTAATGTGCATGCTTAGCTTTATACCAAGATGCTACTGGCAGGTGATACCTATGGCCATTTACCGTCCGCCAACCACGTGAGCCGTTCGCGGGCACGGTTCAAAAATCGAACGCATCAAATTAAGAAGAAATAAACGGCCAGTGTTTTTTTTAAGTGATGTGTTCATGTTTGAGGATTTAATCTTAGCTGTCAATGTGAGTTGATTTATTTTTTATTTTTAAAAAGTTGAGTGTCAACTCTCTCTTAGGTGATTTGAATTTTAAAGCGATTTTTGTGATGTAATTTGTATGCAGATTTTAGTAATAAGTTATGTTTATGTCAAGTGCGATCCGGTTGTTGGCTAACTCGCGCGTGCGCCTTGACCGGTATGAATTAAGACGGACTGCACTGCTCTAAGCCGCTATTTACCGCAGGTTAAAGTGACGAAATCTCACGTGCATACTATATGATCAACTAGCTTTAGTTCGCAGACTCGCTCCTTGTTTTTTTTTTAATTTCACAACATCCTCTTTACAATGCCCGTAATAAAAATATAGGGATTTATTTGAAACATAATTACATATAATTTTTTAAAAGGGATAACTGGCAGAAGTTGAGCTTTACTAACAACTCTGGACTTTTAGCCGTATTGTATTTATTAAAATTGCGCCATTATGAAGATTAAATTTTAGATGAGATTTAAATTAAATTTGAAGTTTTTATATTTTTATGGCGATTAATAAAAATACTGTAAATTTAACTATAAATAAATAGCAAACTGAGAAAAAAAGGCCCAAATGTTATAAAAATAATATAAAAAATAACACTTTCGAAGTAGTTGCCAGATATCAATTGCGTTCAAAAGAAATGAAAAAAAAAACTCAGTTTTTTTAAGTTCGTGTTATACGCAAGGTCATAAGGTAAAGAACAAAAGGAGAGAGCAACTTAATTTACATTTAACTTTTACTACTTGTAATTCTACATTCACTCTTTAGATGAAAATAGCTACCTCCAACCTCAGTTTTTTTTATTTCTCTTTCGTACCAAATAAAAAAACAACAAGATGGACAAACGACCTTAAAGCGCTGGAAGAGGCTGGATGCAGGTCGCTTCCAACAGGTGCTTATGGAAGTCTAAAGAGGCCTATGTTCAGCAGTGGATGTCTTATGGCTGAAATGATGATGATGATGAAAATAATACTGTCGCTCAACATTATATAAATATTTTTTTCTCCACGACTTTGTCGGTTGATCATGAATTAATAATTATTATACCACGACTATGTTATATCGTCCCACGATTTTTATAATCACGCTTCTAATTGACGTCAAACTTCGAAAGCAAGGTTAAGGTTACATACATAATATACATAATACATAGGTTGAATAAATAAAAAAATACATCACGCCTGTTTTCCCAAATGGGTAATCAGAGCACACGAAACGATACATAGTCAAAACAATGACTATACCGCGGTTCGTAGCCACTATCAGTATAATTTGAAGTTAAAACATTAATGAATAAGCATACCTACCCCTTTTTATTAATGGCCTCTTACGACACCCATAGAAGAAATTGAGAAGTGTCATTCAAAGCCCGATCGATACTCTACCTATTAAGGTCTACATATTTGTTAAAGCACAAAAAACATTGATATAGGCATACATAATAACTTTTCCTTATTTTTTTATAGGATGATAACAAAACAAAATCACACCTATTTAACGTAACTATAAACCACTGTTTTATTTTATCCACGTCCAATTTCACTTTTCTCTCATCACTTCTTCCGAGGATGTCGTAAAAGGTGACTACGGAAATTAGATTATGATAAGCTTTAGAGGACAGTCTACCAACCTAGCTCTACCTATTATACTTATAGCTCTTTTATAACTGTGAGACCACAAAATTTTAATTGATTTCCTTATGTCTTAAATTCTGAGAGTCATTGGAAATTTTAGACCGATAATTTTCCTCAATCACTACATAAGTAACATTCCCCTTACTTTATCATAATCATCATTAAGCATAACTTAGTTTTTTATCGCGACTATGATGCATTCACTATAATAAACTAATGAAGGTTACATTAATTTACGCGCATTTAAAGGAAAGTCCATTTCTTCCGTGGATGTCAGAGGCTACTCGGAAAGTTTGGTTAATGTATGTTTTAGGAGACAGGATAACATCCTGTCTCTATTATACTTCTTTTATCTGAGCTATAAATAAAAAATACGCTTAATACAAAAATAATCTAAAAATAATCCTTGAACAAAGTAATAACTTGTGCATGCAATACATATTTTATCGGGCTAATTCTAATAATTGAATTAATGATAATGCACCATGTTGCTTAGGATTTACCGAGTAAGAAGCACTTATTTTGTATCATCAATTTGAAGTCACCCTGTATTGTATAATAAGTATAATTTTGCGGCAAATATCGCCAAAAGATGCATGTACAGTCACGAACAGGGATTGTTGAGCCACTTGCCACTGTTCGCAATTTAGACGTGTAATCAATGACCGATGTCACCGACTAGATTTCCGCTATTGGATTAGTATTACACGACCAAGTCACAAACATAGGTAAGTGGCTCAACAATCCCTGTTCGCGATGGTACGTATGTATATAATTATTTTGATCCTGGTATTGTCATTGTCAGTTCGTCACACACGGATCCTGTTCAAGGATCTGATCTCCTTGACTATTTATACGTAAATACGAAGGTACAGTCACCAGCATAAATATCTGCCACGACAGAGCGTGTAAAAATATCAAACACGTCCTACTGCCCCTAGTAATATAGTCGTATCAGATGTTTTTGCAGCCTTATTGTATCAGACATTGGTGTTAGTGACTGTACTCGTTAAAAAAGCGGTTTTATATGAATGCGGAAGCCGTCAAAAGCTTTTGGCCGGAAGATTTTTTAAAACATACATACATACGTCACGAACGTAATCCCAAATATAGGCAGAATACAATAACGAGACATAGACAAAACCATGACTTTTTACATATCGTAGCCGTTTTTAGCATATTTTTTAGATTTTTAGTTATAAGGTATAGTAGTGACAGGTTTCTAGCCTGTCCCTAGTCGCTTCTTATGACATACACGGAAAAAATGAAAAGGTATTATTCTAAACTGGACACAGCAATTTTGAATCTTTCATGGATGTTTTTTTTTAATATTAGTGAAATTCCTTAACTGTCCAAAACATGGGTAAGTGTATTAAGAAAAATGCAAACATGTAAAAGAGGAAAGTGTTAAGTTTTATCTGAATAGCGAACAATTTTACGAGAAATCTTTAAAAAATAAAGGCAAATAAACAATATCATTCACAAATAATTAATAATTATTATGTAGGTACTTAATTAATAAGTAAAGTAAAGTAAAAAACTCTTTATTGTACAAAAGAAAATAAAAAGGGTACAGACAGGTTTAATAATTATGTACTTAATATACATGTATGGTTTAGAAGGCGAAACTGATAGTAAAATCTAATTTGAAACAAATAAACAATTTCATACATTCATTCTATTGCATACAAAAGCCCATAAAAGTCAATTAAAACCAATAAGAAATCGTATTTGTTTCTTTTCAAAAAGCACCACTGTGCGATTTATTCACACCTTTGCACACTCCGTTAGCGGCAGCCGAGTGTGCAATACTTTTTGCCTTTTTTTGCCAGGAATTACCGTCCGCGGCCCAGTGGGCACTAACGTATGGTGCATAGTGCAGTTATTTTTAGACTAATTATTATAACATTATGGTTGTATGGCTATCGTCCCTTTAACTTAAAAAAATGTAGTTATTTTTTATGAATGAAACAACCATTGGCTTGCCCTTATGAGAGAAGAAGAAGGATTTTATTTTTCATAAATTTGTATAGAACGTCTTAGTTGCCAGTAACAATAAACAGATGAAATAGTTCTTATTTCGCGTACAGGTTTTGAATTGCATTTGTTCTTTCAGCGATTAGCAACAACATACTTTGCAATGTATATTTACAACTGAATATTTCAATCTTGGGTCGTAAAAATGATTTAATTGGTTTTTCACGTTTGCTCGAGCCATTATCATAATTGTAACTGTAATAAAAATAAATCTAAGACTTCAAAAACAACGACATTATCCATAACTTCTTCGGTTTAAAAGTTATAACTAAATGGTAACGGAAAATACCTTGGAGCTGAAAGGATTTTTTCAAAAATTTGTCACAACTCTGTTTTCCAGAATGGACGATTATTCTCTTGTTTTCCCACTCAGTTGTAAATGCATGTTTATACTAATAAGGTAATAAGGATGCGAAAAGCTTTAAAGCTCTGTTTACACAGGCTTAGTAGGTACTTGTACTGAGCTGGAGCAGTGTTTGCACAAGTAACAAGCAGCTTATAAGAGTAAGTGTGCCATTTTGTTCGATGTTGATGATCCTTAAGTGAATTGCAATTTAGCTTGAATTGTAATTTAGGGTCTTTGTTATTGCTTTTAACATGCTATAATATTAATTACATCGTTAATATTGTTTACAGATTTAGTTTTTTAGAAAGAAAGTTCTCAGTTTGGCTGTTTTTTCATGTATGTTAGTATAGTTTTTGATCAATGTCAATTGTACGTATATCACTATCACAACGTAAAAAATAATTTTAATAAATGACGTAAATAAAACGAAAATTTATAAAACTTGACAATATAAGATACATATGCATCACGCCTGCATTCCCAAAATGGGTAGGCAGAGTACACGAAACGCCATATAGACAAACCCACGATCACCTCACGCATTAATACCTCAATACTTACTTAGTCGCCTTCTGTGACATCCACGGAAGATCTGTGAAGACTGTTTTTGTACCCAAAATTATGTTAAAAGTGGCTACGAAACGTGGAATAGTCATATTATTGTCTTTATAACATTTTGTAAAATAAACACGTGATTGTATCTATGTATGACAATACAACGATACGTATCAAAATTTTGCCTATTGTAAAACAAAACCCATCTTTTCGGTAGCTAGGGACAAGTTACTTCTTAGTATGAGGATGGCTGTAGTTTTTATGCGGGCCCAGTGGAAACGGGAAACTTCTCAGAAATACTATAAATTCATGACAGTTCCAGTTCTTAGAGCTACTGGACTATATCCACCTTGCTATACAAATATTGAAAAAAAAAAATTGACAGTATCCGTAATTTCACCGTATAGCAATTATTTTTAAGAGGGTTCGGGGAAAAAAACACAGTAGAAGATCACCCCTATACTTAGTTACTTGTACAATAACTAGTCTAATGTAAACGCGGCACCAGTAAGGTGTCCGTGACAAACTAATTTCACAGACTAATTAAAATTTACACGTTCATTAGTTATCGTTTTACTATGTGGTTTGAATAGTCATGACGGCAGATTTTTAATAGTTTGAGTGGTGATTTTGGTTCGGTTGTTTACTTCTTATGTTAGTTAGAATAGTTTCTTGGTAATACTAAATCGTGTGGGTGTGTTTCGCCTTGGATTTGTAGTGAAGAAAACGTAAGTTAATTAAATTTTATGTTTTTTCAAATTTATTTTTTATTATTATATATTTTTTTTCTGGCGGGTGTCTGCGTTGCCATGGCCAGGCTGGTCCCATAAAAATATAAGACCATTTGTTATATGGATGTCAAAATATCAATTATTAATAATCTCAGACGTTTCCTTGTTTGATATTCATGGCTGCTTAATTGGATTTCGTGTTTGCTTTGAGAAAGGGAATTACTTTACATTTACTTAATTTGAAACATTATCTTCTTCCTCAACCTTTGTCCATCCAATGCTGAGTGTGCTTATTCTCCTTCAAAGAATAAAAACAAAACAAAACACGGTGCAACGACTCTCCTGGCAATAATTTATACATACATACAATCACGCCTATGTTCCCATATGAGGTAGGCAGAGAACACGAAACGTGACATAGACAAAACCATGATTATAACTATTCCACGCATCGCAGCCACTTCCAGCATAATTTTAGGTTTGACAACAGATGAAAGAGATGGTATAATAGTGACAGGTTGCTAGCCTGTCGATTAAAGCGTACCTAAACCTATTTCCTTAGTCGCCTCTTACTACATCCACGGAAGAAATGAAGAAGTGTTATTTTATTCCGACACCACACAGGAGAAAAATACGTAGTTAAAAATTGCTGTTCCTAAATTATTCTTAGAACTACAGGACTATCTCTATTACAGAAGTCAAGCAAGTATTCTCAGTCGACATTTTCCTATCGCATCACAGTAGTTTAAGGGAGTGAAAGGAAGCCAAAATTAGACACCGCAGCAAAGAGCCTTGTGCGATAGCGCGTGAAATTAGTGTCATTGTTTATCTACTTTGTTTATATTGTCTATAGCCTTGTAGATTTCAGGGTCGTGAACTTGGTCTTTGGTTCTGACAGTTGAATCATCCCTGAATGCTCATCCAATTATAGTTTTAAAGTTAAAGGCGTCTTGTAATGTAACTCGGAGTACCTCTTTTGTGTTGGCAGCATAATAAAAACTACTAAAGTATAAAGACATGACTTTTAATAATTTAGTTTTATCAAAAACAAAAGAATGTGGTTTAGAAAACAAAGTACGTTTATTAATTTTAATGACGAGTAATAACGACAATCAGCAGCGCTATTGTCTAACACATCAAAAATCTACATCGTTTCTAATTAAAAACGCTGTTTTGATTAAATAGAGCTGCTGATGATCAACTTTTTTTACTAATTTGATTCTTTATCCTTGACGGGCGACCATTATCTATACTAATAAATATTATAAAGCTGAATAGTTTGTTTGTTTGTTTGAACGCGCTAATCTCAGGAACTATTGGTTCGAATTAAAAAAATCTTTTAGTGTTGGATATATCATTTATCGAGGAAGGCTTTTGGCTATATTTAACATCACGCTGTAACTAATAGGAGGGAAGAAATTATGGAAAATGTGGAAAAAACGGGAAAAATTAGTCACTATTCTACGCGGACGAAGTCGCAAGCACAGCTAGTATTATACAGAGTGGAAAGATGTTACATAGGCCCTGGAGGGGAACTACTCTAAATCTAAATCCTTTAGTTAGCTAATTTTACTGAAAGGAAACATTCCTTTATTTTTAAGTCCCAGCCGGGAATCGAACCAACTAAACATTTAAAATAAACCCTCGCTTGTTTATTATACGAATCGGTACTCGTAGGATAAAATTTGTCTAAGAAACATTTGGTCTTACACTTATCCGTTGTACAGTCGAGTTCATTAATATGAAATATGAAATGTGATATTCATTAATATGAAATATGAGCAAAACTGAGGGTTAAAAATATCTGTACACCTTTATGACATTGACAATAAGGTGCAATTGTACGAGATATCCATCCATGAAATTTAAGATTTTTTTGCGGGGGATGAAAGTTACCGTAATTCAGGGTCCATTGATGAAATAAACAGAAAATGGCAGATTTGCAGATCCGACGATTTTAATAGGGACAGGCGATTTGGGTGTTATATCGCTCCAGAGAATGAGGAGGTATTGCCATTATGTATTAGGAATGTGCTTGTACGTATGTTAGGTTATTTGACAGCCTTTATTATATACATACATACATCATGTCTGTGTTTCGAAATGGGGAAGGCAGAGGACACTAAACTACATAGACAAAACTATGACGATTTCAAGGTATAATAGTGACAGGTTGTTAGCCTGTTGCCTAAAATATACCATATCCTATGTCTTTAGCCGCTTTTAACGATAGCACAACAACCACGGAAGAAATAGAGAAGTGTTATTATTCTAAACCCGACACCACACGGAAAAGTGACATGTAGGTAGATACGATTTGAAGTAGTTGTATAAATGTGCGAAATAAAACAAAGAAAACAATCAACTAACTGTCACTGTAACTGTTATAGTCACCTATGATCAAACGTAAAATTACGTTAAAAATGGCGGTGTTATATAATACTAAACTCGACACAGCCATTGTGAACAACAGCTTACTAAAAACTACTTTAAAAGCAGTTAGCCGTTAGGTTAGGTACAAAATAGGACGAAAATGTAAATTACCCAGTCCCATTAAGCATGTGTTTACTCGTATTAGAAAACTAAACAATGTTACATTGCTTGGTCACCAAGCTAATGAGGAAAAGACGCTCGACACGCCACCGCAATGTATACAGTATATTCTTCTAACTACTTGTATTTTCCAAATCCGTTTAATTCTTGAACTCTTTAGGTCATGTTTTATTAAACAAGGAGTCGTACAATAGAATGACGTATCTCCAATTTGGTGATATTAGTAACAACTCTTATTTCTAAGACCAGAAAGTATAGTTTGAAAGTGCGCTATGTTTAACTGACCTATCGCAATGATTGACCGGTTTGCTCGATAGTCTGAACGATTGATTTGGTTTCATTCATTCAGTTCAGCTAATTGTATTTGATTGATGCAAAGTGATTGTTCAATTTGCATTGCAAATATGTAACGGTTAGATTGATGCCTCAATTTTGCTTGTTTTTAAGCTTATTGCATTTTTTTTGAATCGTGGAGGTCGATAGGAACTTTGAAAGAGCATAGATTTTTATGTTGTTACTTGTTTTTTTGTAGATTTTTTTCTTGTGTGGGTTTACAATAACACTAGACCTCCTTAATTCTTCCGTGGAGGTTATTCGTGCCTTCTCTCTGGCATGAGAGATTGAGTGAGATTTAGCTCTATATTTTGATACAGAACGTTGATCGTTGAGCACTGTCATTTCTATGTATTTAACTATTCTAAAAAGCAGACGATGCCATAAAATTACGTATCCTATATCTCATACGTGACTGGGAAAACGTCCTTTATCACATCAGTTCTCATTCTCATAACAATCTTCGTTTTAATGATTCAATTTACTTCAATATCCCGTTCAACGGACTTTTAGAACAAAAACAGTAACAAAACATCACGTAAAAATATTCAGTATGCATTCTGAGACTTGAATATATTTGAATAGATTACTTCGAGATTCCTGTCTGTTAGAACTAAATCGATCGGAACTAAATATTTAGTAACGGTTAAGTTCTGCGTGTGAACTGACTATTCAATCTTAATAAAGACTTTATCTGCATACATACATCACGCCTGTATTCCCAAATGGGGTAGGCAGAGCACACAAAACTCTACGTGGAAGAAATCATGGCTATTTCACGTTCCGTGGCCACTTTTGGCATTCTTTTTAGGTTTACAGTGGGCAGGTATATTAGTGACAGGTTGCTAGCCTCACCGCCTAAAATATACCTTAACCTGTTTCCTTAGACGCTGCTTACAATATCCGCGGAAGAAATGGAGAGGTGTTATTCTAACTCGAGAACACACAGGACAAGCATTTAGGCGTCAATAAGTCATTTAAAAACGGTAAAACCGCTGAATCGTCGATTTGTGTTTGCACGCTTTTGAAGCTGGTAATAATTGAAAAAGAAAACAAAATTATTTCAAATTTGGAACTGTCACAGCAGAGCTGGCGGTGCGCGCTTGTAACGCCGATGCGCAATTGTTTGCCTTGCCATTCGTGACTAACCTCACACGAGTAAATAAATAAACACACGCCATGCATAAATGTAGAAAAAACAACACCACCCTGCTAATAAAATTCATAGTTCATAGACTATTTTTTTTTAACAAAATGCTAATGCATACCAATGTCAGGTGAATCACCATTGCGACACAATCAGCTGATCACGTCCAGCGCGTTAGACCTCTCACTGCACCAGGAGCCCATAAATACGAAGGTCAGGTGGTTTGGGTACGCTCGTATAATGGCGCGTCATTGACACACATAACTTGACGTAATTGATATGCTGTCAGTGACATTAGTATTTCGTAGTCGTTTAGAGCCCTGTGCGAATAAATACGACCCGCATGCGTATGATAGCTAAGTAGTTCGTTTTCCTGTGAGGTGACGTTAAAATAACACCTCTCCATTTCTTCCGTGGATGTCGTAGGAGGCGGCTAAGGAAATAGGTGTAGGTATGCTTTAGGCGACAGGCTAACAACCAGTCACTATACCTGCCAACTCAAAAACTTAAAAAAATATGCTAAAAGTGGTCATGAGAACGAGAAATAGTAATGTTTTTGTCTATGTAACGTTGCGTGTGCTCTCCCTACCCAATTCGGGAATGTAGAAGTGATAATGTATGTATGTAGAGTTAATGTCTTAATACGAAGGAGGAAAAGCTCAAAGCGTAGGTGGGATTCAAAAACCTGCTTCCTTAGGGTCTCACCAAACCAGTCGACGCCTTTTCGGCAAAATGCGGGTAGAAAAAGCTTTATGTCAACGCAATAAGGGCGAATAAGACGTGAATTGGGTCGGCTATTCTCGGTCGAACGAGCCGAGGCGATTGACGTCTTGTTCGCCCTTATTGCGTTGACATAAAGCTTTTTCTACCCGCATTTTGCCGAAAAGGCGTCGACTAATGTGGGGAGACCTTTAGTCGCCTCTTTACGGCATCCACTCCACGGAAGAAATGGAGAAGTATTTCATCAGAAGTATAGTATCAGTTTTACTGTGGAGTTTAATTCACCTATATATACAGGCGTACCTGAATAAACAGGGTCCATTTAAGTGAGACAGTTACTTTTGCGAGATCGTTAAAGACTCGTTAAGAGCAATGTTTACAAATTTTGTTTACTTGTGATTTTGTTACAACACTTAATGTAAACAGTTAAAGTGCAATTCGAAATTTCAACGCATCGAATATTTTCTTGTAGACTTCATACCATGACGTAGACAAAATCATGATTTTGGTTATTTCACGCTTAGGAGCCACTTCTTGCCTAATTTTAGGTATGGAAACAGATGGATAAGGTATTATTAAGGTAGTATATTAATGACAGGTTGCTAGCCTGTCGCCTAAAGCTTACCTAAAGTTTTCCTCAGTCGCCTCTTACGACATCCACAGAAGACATGGAGAAGTGTTAGGGCGCTTGTGCACTACCATGAATTTTCAGTTCCGGCCGTCCGGTTTTTTAAGGTCTATCGCGCCGTCCCGCTCACGTCAATATAATTTAATGGAAGAGCAAGCGAGACGAGACATCAATGAAAAAGCCGGACCGTAAAATTCATGGTAGTGCACAAACGCCCTTCTAACCCGACATCACATAGGAACTAACTTGTACTTAGACTTGATAACAAATTAACTGAATATCTTCAGCTTAGTCCCTTCTTCACACGTCTCCATTTTTTCCGTGATTGTTATAAAGAGGCAACTTATAATCATGATTCATAAGATACAATTATCGACAATATAATTATAGTATGATATCCTATGGAAGCAGTAATATTTATTTACTACAATTTTATTGAGGAAAATCAATCCATAAGGAAATTTCTTAACTATATCTTGGCTAGCTAATATGTAATATCAATTTATAATATCAATACGAGTTTTTTTCATTCCCACATCCTTTTACAATATGTGGTTAGTATTTGCAAATATTATCAGACATAAAAGATAATGACTTAAAAATCAAACACAAGTCGTTTGCATGTGCAATGTTTTTCTAGTTAAGAAAATAATAATGTAATAGGTATGTCATTTTAAACAGTGTGCTGTGACTTTAAATACCTAAATGTATAGTATTATTGCAATATACACATTCAGCATGTAACAGATAATCTGGATCTGGAATTAAAAAAAAAATGTCAGAAAAACTTTTTTTTTTTAACTCAAAACGTCACGTCTTTTTGTCTTATTCTATGGATGCAGTAAGCTCCGGAATTAAATATGGTTCTTTTAGCAATTTCACGTTTCCGGTCGCGGCCAGAGTTGATGCCTTTCTGCCGGAAGTTTGCCATGTTAGATTCTGGTTGTGAACGCTATAAAGCAAAACTTTCAAATGATCCTAAAATTACAAAAAAAAGTATAAAACTAACATAATCTTATCTACAAGGATACCCCTGAAACTTCATTCTTATAAAATAAAAATTGTGCAAAATGAAATAGGTCTGTAGGTAATTCCGACTTTGCGTATTTAAATTCTTAGTAAAGACAAGATAACGATATGGTCATTTGTTTCTCTCTAAAATATATTTGCATTTTAATAATTTCTGTTGTGATGGTAAAACCCGATGGATCTTTTGAATGGAATAACCCAATAACCATGTTTCCTGTTTTTACCAATTTCTAAGGGGATTCCCGCGACCACCTTTTACCTGTCCGTCTTTTTTTTAGCAGAACAATCATGGTTTCATTTACGTAACGGATCGTGTGATCTGCCTATATCATTTGGGAATATGAACGTGATGGTCGTGTGTATTTTTAATATAAAATTAATAATGCATGCACAGAAACAAGTGAATTGCCGTGTGGTGTCTGGTTCAGAATAACACCTCTCCATTTCTTTCTTGGATGTCGTAAGAGGCGTCTAAGGAAACAGGTTAAGGTACATTTTAGGCGACAGGCTAGCAACCTGTCACTAAAATGTCTGCCAACTCAAAACCAAGAAGTGGCAGCGGAACGTGAAATAGTCATTGTTTTATCTGTGTAGCGATTCGTGTACTCTGCCTACCCCCATTTAAGGGAATACAGGCGTGATATATGTATGAATGTATGTATATGTAATGTGTGGTAGATAGTCGCGTTAAAAAATGGATAAGAAAATTTCGAAATGCCAAGTTTAGGGATTCCCCGTCCAGGCAATAACTCGAAAGCGTTAAATTTACGAGGAATTTTACTTTTATGGAGCAAATAAACCGAATGGACGCCGACGTGTGAGATTTTCGTCCAGTGCCGATAAAATGACACCAAAACTGAATATAACGGTTTATCCGTACCAATATATAAATGTGAAAGTGTGTTTGTTTGTTTGTTTGTTTGTTTGTCCGTCTTTCACGGCTAAACGGAGCGATGGATTGACGTGATTTTTTAGGTAGAGATAGTTTAGGGCACGGAGAGTGACATAGGCTACTTTTTATCCCGGAAAAAATTGATGTTTCCGAGGGAAAACAAAAATATAGTTTGCTTAATAGATCGAAATCGATCGATGATAGATCGATATCAATCGATAACCGATCGATAGATGATAGATCGATGGCGCCGTGTGTCGTTTGAAACGAGAAGTTTTCTTATAGTTGTGCTTTATACCGCAATATAACCGAGTTCCACGCGGGCGGAGCCGCGGGCGGAAAGCTAGTTGTTTATAACGGGCGTTTTTTATTTATCTAGAAACTGGTTTCTGAAGATCTTAACACAATAAATATCTAATTTACTTAGTCAATCACTTAAGAATGGTTCGACCGATGGTCACTAATTACTAACATACATAGGTACATACTGTTTTTAATTAAAAAATACCGTGATTAAGTCCCGCGTAAACATAAATATACATAGGTACAGTATGTAAACATCAAGCCTGTAGGTATTCTTAAATAGGGTTGGTAGAGTACACGGAACAGGCTTTGTAGCCATTTTTAGCTAAACTTTGGACCTTAACATAGATGGATGAAGTGACAGGTTGCTAGCCTGTCGCCAAGAGCATACCTTGAACTATTTCCAAAGTTATTTTCGCTACTACTTAGAACATTTAGAAACTCTAATAACACCTTTCCATTTCTTCCGTGGATGTCGCAAGAGGCAACCAAGGAAATAAGTTTAGGTATGCTTTAAGCAAAAGGCCAGCAACCTGTTATTATGTACCTCTTTCATCTGTTTATCAAAACTTAAATAATCTTGAAAGGGGCATGGTTTGTCTATGTAACGTTCCCATTTAGGACTCCAAGCGTGTTTGTATGTATGTATGTAATAAAAAAACAGCCTCCATACATAGGCAGATTCCTTAAAAATTCGACCTATTTCTAGATAATTAACTGGCAGACATTTTCCGAAGCTGTGTACCGACATTATCCTCGTAATACCCACATCAAATGAATGTTGTGTCCATCAAGTATATCCCGAGTATGGATAGGTACACATTTTTCCTAATTGTGTTCCTTTTCTCTCGCCGGCGACCCATAAAACCTTTGATCCAGGAAGTCATTTTATTCGACAAAACCTCTTTGTGGGCCGAAATAATTACAGGCCGAATTATAAGCGTTGGGTCAAACGGAGACAGGATGATAATGAAAAGAGTATGCTTTGCTCTGGATTCTTTGCTTTCTTTACGCATTCATTGCTATTGACGCGTATATGCGTTTTCGTGGGTCGTTGACGAAGATTCGCAGGCGTTCGAACTCAGAGTTTTGTATGAGGAATTCAGGAATTGTATGAAGACGTCTCGACCGCGGCAGTTGTGCAAAATATATAAATGTGCTCTGGTTACCCCTCTTGGTAATGCAGGCGTGAGAGTATGTATATGTCGTAGGAGCCAGCTAAGGACATAGGCTTAGCTAGGTATGATTGAGGCAACAGGCAACTTGTCACTATTATAGGTAGCTCCTCCATTTCTTTTCAAATCTAAAATTTATGCTAGAAGTGGCCACGAGAAGGAGAAATAGTCTGGGTTTTGTCTGAGTCACGTTTCGTGTGCTCTGCCTACCCCATTTATTAATACAGGCGTGGTGTACGTACGTATGTAAATTTAATGTTAATTAATTTTGCACGTTTTTATACCAATTAATTTTATACTAATTATTTTTTGTCTTTGTTCCAGGATTGTCACAATGCGTCAGTGCAGATTTTGGAATATTTATTTTGCGGCGCTTTTAACACTTCTGCTATGTAAGTACACATAATATTACAAATAGTAGAATATCGTAAAAAAGAACACTTCTCCAATTCTTCCGCGGATGTCGTAAAAGGGGACTAAGGAAATAAAAGGGTTGTGGTATATTTTAGGCGAAAGATAGGCTAGTATCATTAATATCACTATTGTACCGATAAAAAAACCTAAAATTATGCTAGAAGAGACTGTGAAACGTGAAATGGTCATGGTTTTGACTATGTAACGTTGCGTATGCTCTGCCTACCCATTTGAGAATATTAACCCGTGTGGTGTCGGGTCTAGAATACCACCTTTAAATTTCTTCCGTGGATGTCGTAAGAGGCGACTAAGGAAATGGGTGTAGGTATTCTTTAGGCGACAGGCTAGCAACATGTCACTATTATATCTCTTCCATCTGTTTTCAAACCTAAAATGATGCTAGAAGTAGCTGCGAAGCGTGAATTAGTCATAATCATGGTTATGTCTATTTAACGTTTCGTGTGCTCTGCCTACCCCATTTGGGAACAAAGGCGTGATTATAATGTGTGTACATTAATACATTTCCACCAGGACTATGGAGAATAGTTAAGTGGGTGAACTACATCCGTGTGATATTAATTATTAATAAGTTTTGATACAAATGTTTAATTATTGAATATTGAGTAGTCACGGCTCTGCGATTAATGGAATAATGGATTACATTTAAAATACAATAATTCCGCTACGTGTTTTTAACGAATATAATCTGATCAACATAAAAAACTCTCTCATAAAGATATTTATATTACCCATGCAACATAATATTAGTCATTATCGAGCATAAATGCGCTATCAAGGCTAAAAGGATTAGGGGACAAATTTAACTTTTTCGTCGTCCTCATACATGGCAAAGGAAATTAACTGCCAAAATAAGTTTTTAATCGCAATCACACACGTTCCTATTGCAATATTGTCAGTATTCTGTGTGGTGTGTGATTAGAATAACACGTCTCCATTCTTTCCGTGGATGTCGCAGGGGTTGTCTAAGGAAATAGGTATTTATAAACTGAAAATTATGCTAGAAGTGGGCGCCCTCGAAGAACGTACATCGACCAGAGCGGCGATGTTCTAAAAAGAGGCCAAATTTAAAAGTACCCGAAACAGTCGAGGGAGTGACGAGAGGAATGAATGTGAATGAAGCGAGAGAAGCATGCCAGAACAGGATCGAATAGCGTTCTATTGTCTCTGTCTACCCTACAGGGAAAAGGCATGATGTTTAAGTCTAACTATGTAATTATGTAAGTGTCTAAATACGTGAAATCGACATGGTTCTCTCTATTTCACATTCCGTATGCTCCGTTTCAACTGAAAGTGATGCAATGAAACCATTAGTGAGGCGCGTTTATTAACACGCATCGATAAATGTCGATATTTCAATTATCGCAGACACCCCAGAGCTTTGCATGGCGATAACCGTATGATCCGATGCGGTGTTTCAATAAAAGATTCATCGATGATTTTACCCGTCCATTTCAATAATGGAGGGCCCGCACTAGTTAGTAAAGGAACAGTAAATCAAAAGAGTTTTCGTTAAAAATACGTTTTTGATACAAGATTTTTGACTTGTACTTGCGTTCATATTTATCACTGAGGGTTTTAGGGGCTTTATTATCACCATTATTATTTTTCAAAATGGTCTTAATTAATGTCGTCACAAGTAGAAATGATTAGTACCTATAGGCAGCAGAGTGCTTGCGTTGTTATCTATTTTAACACAGTGAAAAAAAAACTCACGTCTTAAATGGAGTTTAGATCGACATGTTTTGCGCTAGTCTTCCGGCCTTCACCTAGGAGTCGCGGCGGCTGTTGCCAAATGTGCGCTGCGCCCCAACGTTCTGTTCGCGTGGCTACTCGTGCTCGGTAAAAGAGCCATCGCGGCTCGTAGATGAAGGGCTACAGAATAGCCAAAAACAAGTCGAGAAAAATTCGACTTTAGACGTGAGTAATCCCCATTTTTTTCATTATGAATGAGTCTGTCAGCAGTTTCATATTCAAAGTCAAATTAAACTTGAAAAATTTGATGGCACGCAGGCAATGAGGCAGGAGAATTTTGTTTCAAAGCAAGTTTTCTTGCATTTCATTTTAGATATATTATAATTCGGCACAATCAGCCGTCCAATTATTAAGATATCGTAGTTTCAATGTAAAATGTAAAAAAATTGTGTGTCCATAATCTGTGTATCTGTGTGATAGTTTATGTTTTGCAAGCTTTTAGCATAATAGCTAAGAAAATTTTAATGAGTTCTTTAACTTTTTAACTTTTCATTAACTTTTCGATCTGGTTCACGTTTACTAGTAGTACTGTTAACAATAATGTGCACTGCGGGCTATGCATAAATAATGTAAATGGATATTTTATTTCAGTTCTATCATTTTTGTTACTTACAAATAACAGTTTTTCGTCGAACTATTATAAAATTATAATTATGTATGTAGGTAGATTATCGAATAAGTATTCAACGCATATCTCACATGGGTCGTTCCTATATTCAACTAACTCAACGGCTTAGCTTACTAAAGATAGAAAATTAACAGATAATGTTTAGGCGTTATGATATATTAATTTGTTCTTATACAGTAGAACCTGTGTGGTGCCAGGATTTTAGAATAACTCGTCTACATTACTTTTTTAAATGTCGTAAGAAACGACAATCCGTACCAATACATAAATGTGAAAGTGTGTGTGTTTGTTTGTTTGTTTGTCTTTCACGGCTAAATGTATCGATGGATTGACGTGATTTTTTTAGGTAGAGATAGTTTAGGGCATGGAGAGTGACATAGGCTACTTTTTGTCTCTTCGAAACCCCCCATTTTCCTAAAATGAGGGGTGGGTTTTCAATGTAGAAAGCTATAAATTGGTATGTGTGCTATCTTTTCTGCGATACCCCGAATTTAACGCGAGCGGAGCCGCGGGCAAAAGCTAGTACAGAAATAAAAAAGTAATGCACAGTACAAGGAAATAGTATATTGGAAATTACTTATTGGTCGCTGTTTAGGTACATTCTGTTAGGTAGCGAGGCATGATTATTTGTATGTACGAGTGTTGCACCATGAAAATGTTTGAAAACTCTGCGTTAGAGAAAAACAGTATGGCGGCGAAGCTCCTAAGACAAATTTAATGTGTCCGGGCACTTAATATCAAGGAAGCAAATTCCCAAGGATACTTAATAGCAGTAACAACATTATAAACTAAACATGGCATTCCGTACCCACTTATAACATGACCTTATGCGTATAATTTAATTATCTGAGCTTATGTCGAAATGCCACAACATTCGCAATTTCAAGTGATGACTCGCAGAATTACGTTATCTGTATTCAAGTACATACTCTGTAAACATCAATCGATATTTCGTGACATTAGATATATATGTAATTTAAATACGGTTTTTTATGCCTACCTACACATTTTTTATACATTAATAGCTGTGCCTGCGACTCCGTCCGCGTAGAATAGAGACCAATTTCCCCCCGTTTTTCCCCCACATTTTCCTCTGTTTCTTCGGTCCTATTGGTCGCAGCGTGATGTTTTATAGCATAAAGTCTTTCTCGATAAATGATCTGTCCAACACAAAAAGAATTTTTCAATTCGAACTAGTAGTTCCTGAGATTATCGCGTTCAAACAAACAAACAAACAAACTCTTCAGCTTTATAATATTAGTATAGATTTAGAATTGTATGTTTACGGGGTGGCCGGAAATTGACCATAAATATTTTAACCAGTGGTCAGGTACACGCGTCTGAAAACCCCTGTAAAATATTTCCTGAAAATTTTCATTATTAGACAAATGTTTCATCGCTTTTCAGGTCATTGCACCCTGTTTTTTACTTACTTTACGTCCTGTACGCAAGTCCCAATAGTCAAAGCGTATGCACATGCAATCGTTCGACATTGCAATGCTACGTGGTTGACTAAGAGCTGGAGTACAAAGGACTCGGCAATATTTTCACATTTTCGTAAAAAAATACTTAACAATTTGGAAAAAAACTTCACAGGGGTTTTCAAACCACTTATGAAAATATTTACGGTCAATTTCCAGCCATCCTGTTCAGACATAAACTATCAAATGGGGTAGGCAGAAAACAAAAAACTTCCATAGCCAAAACCATGACAATTTCATGTTTCTTAATAAGCAAAAGACACGCAGACAGAGAGGCAAAGAGTTATTTTTGCATATATTATTAAATATTTAGCATTTTAGGTAAGCATTAAAGAACTAAGGTTACATTTGAAAAGAAACCGTTGTTTTCGGTAACGTACTTACTAGACTCTCCCCTCTTGGGAAATTAATCGACCTTCCGCTTGTTTTAATACTGTTAAAAGCCTCGTACTCATATTACTTGGCTTATTCTTGATGTTTAAGTTTTTGTTAAAACGTAACAAGAAATGTTTCGTGCTTTTTAAATTTTTTGTGATAACCTAAAATGTTGACGTTCCACTGGTGGGTATGGGTACGGTTGTATCGGCATGTGAGAGGTAATATACAATCACGCCTGTGTTCCCAAACGGGGTTGACAGAGCACACAAAACATGACACAGACAAAACATCTACTTCTAGCATAATTGTAAGTTTAAAAACAGATGGAAGAGGTATAATAGTGACAGGTTGCTAGCCTGTCGCCTAAAATGCACCTTAACCTATTTCCCTAGTCGCCTCTTACGACATCCCCGGAAAGAAAAGGAGAAATGTTATTCTATCCAGACACCACACTGGAGTATCCTCATTAACTCATCATCATTCACTTTCACCAAATAGATTGAGCTGAATTCCAAAATAAATAGAACTTTGCACAAAAACTTAACACGAGTTATAATATAATAATGCTGGGATTTAACGCAGACAGTAGGCTTACATCTAAATAAGTCAGCGAAAAAAGAATCTATAAAAAAGTACATGTAAAGTCAAGGATCAAATCCTCTAAGGTGAGTGTTGCCAGATAAATGGGCCAATTAAATAGGTAAACCTGGCGCGATCTTGATTGGTCGCTCCACAGTGTCGCTACGACTGACGCGATTGAATCGTGCTAACTGAACTGCTCTCTTATGCTTTGCTTAGATCAAATACGAGTAACTTCGGAGTTGGAATAGGGAAATGAAAATAAACTGTTTGTAATTAGACGCAATATTTTTGGGAAGGACTGTATTTACGACATCACGAAAGAATCTATATCTGGATCCCTAAAATCCCGTGTGGTGCCGGGTTAGAATAGCACCTCCCCCTTTCTTCCCGTGGGTGTCGTAAGAGTCGACTCTGGGAAAGGGTTAGTATATTGTGGGCGATGGGCTAGCAACCTGTCACTGCAATATCACGTTTAACCATCTGGTTACCCTGAAATTGCTAAACGTGGCACTGGATGTTTGAATTCATGTGCTCTGCCTACCCCTCTTGGGAATACAGGCGTGAGAATATGTATGTATGTATGTATGTATTTTATTCTATTTTGAAATTAAAATTAAATTTTTTAACTTCTTCTTGCATTATGTAACGTTTTATATCCTAAAACTCATTATGCCATTATGTTTAGTTTTCCTAAACATTATATTGCAATAACGATCGTTTTGACGCTTCACTCGCTTTGCCCGCTCCGCCATACGGTCATAAGACAAACCTGACATAACCTATTTAATTTCTAACTAGTTTTGAGTTACGGAAAATTATTGTTTTTGCAATTGATCATTAGGGCTAATATTATGACAAATCATTTGAAGCAAATTATTTTAGGAAAAAGGTTATTATGCAAAAATTACAATTAGGTACCTACGTTCCTCTTAAATTATCCTGAAATTATCTTAAAGAAACCGCATTAAAATCAGTTGCCAAGTTTTAAATATCTAGACATACATTTCATTTATGTTTTGTCAATCGCTTGAAGGTCAGCAGGAAGAGATCCCTTTACGGATATGTTCGCCTTTGTACTTGTGTTTTGTTTTATACTTGTTATTTTGTCATGTGTTTATTTTGTACAATAAAGAGTTACATACATACATAGTTACATACATAGGGACAAATAAGGGAAAAAGTGTGTGTGTTTGTTACTGTTCCCATACAAATATGGTAGGACCAATTTTGATAAAATTGTCGGTTCTTAATTAATAGTTACATCAAATTACATTTTCCATTGCATGCCAGTTTTATTTCAATCTAGCAACGAGTTTCTTAGTTAAACAAACCATTAAAAAGACAAAAAACAGTTAACAGCGTCTAATGTTCCTAAGAGACGTTTTTGCTCAAAAAAGTTTAGTAAAACAAAGAATATTACACTCAGTGTCATTATGCAATTATATTTCGCACGGTTTTTGTCACTCCGAGCATCCTTCTCAGTAACACGTGATTTCGTTTAATTAACAAAAACTCATTTGAAATGAGAAAAACTCGGACCGCAATTACTATGCGGATTTCACTGTTAGCAAAAACTCTGGACTTCGAACGTCATGAGTACAATGGTCAATTAAAACAAACTACAAATTAAAGAAACTAAAAATGTTGCGTTTGGTGTCGTGTTCAGAATAACATCTCTCCATTTCTTCCGCAAATGTCATAATTGTCGTAAGATGCCACGCAGGATATAAGGTTAAGGTTGCTAGCCTGTCGCCTAAAGCATTCGAAAACCTCCACGCAACGCATAATAATTATGTTTTATTCTAAACACACACGGGTTATAAAAACATACATATTCAATTATATTTATGAAAGATTAGGTATAAATCAAGTAACCTATGCCCCAGGTTTTTCTGTAAAAACAAGGCTAGTAAATATTTTTTGCCAGTTGCTCACGATGATGTATCTAATCTACGTCGACTAAAAATTTACCTTCTTTTTCGGTGATTATGACATAATATTTCTTTATATTAATTTCTTAGAAATGTGTCAATAATATTTCATTACTTTAATTGGAATTATCGGAAAAGTGTCAAATAAAATTCGCTCTTTCATTTAACTAGTGCTTTCGCTATCTTTAATTACAAATTATCATGAAAATCTAATGTAACCTAGATAACATTAATTAATCAGCATTTTTTAAAAGACTATTTATTTTGAATCCTCTTTTGCTTTGATATAAAAGACGGAGAAAAGATTTCGCAGCACAGAATTGAACAAGGCAGGTGATCTCTTTAAAATTTGCAATTCAGATACTCCTGAAGGCAGAGAGAAATAAATCTTGCCGATTTGAGTAATCAAATAGATGGGATTCTCAGATTAACTTGACAATATAAAGATTTAGGAGAGATTAGCATGCCGGGCCCTTTAACTTATTGCTAGTTACTTTGCTGTCGATAGAATATCACAATAAACAAAACTAACTGGATTTACTTAACGCTTTACATAGTTTCTTGAATAATGATGGACTAGGTAGATCTATGTAGGTAGACTACACTGCTATCAAATTCAAATACTTTTTAAACATTATTTTCTCTAAATGCGTAAGATCTGAAAAGTAAAACTAAAGAAAACACTGACATAAATAATATCTAAATATATTATTATAAAGATAATCCCTATTTCTCTTGGTTACGGCAAGGCACTTCATCAATTTGAAAAAAAAAAAAACAGCAATTCATGCCTCTGTGGCTAATAATATGTCTTCTAGCTCAAGGCATCACAAAATAAAAAATAAAAAAAATGTAACAAAAAAATCGCGTAACATACATGGGGGTGATTCGGATTCTAGACTTTCGTTTGACATTATTTTTTGGGACAAACCGTACAAGTGTTTGAAATAAAAGCGTTTCTAATAAAGTCTAATTTTATTTCAGGTGTCCAAGGAAACTACAGTCAGACAACAACTGAAACTAGTCCCGACACAACAACCATAATTAATCCAGAACTAACACAAGGTGATCCTGCTACGGTAGAAGAAACCGACAAATTAGGTAATGTTAACGTAAGACAGTCTAGAAGCCAAAGCAATGAAAGCTTAGAAAATTACGCTGCAGAAGAAGAATCAAGGGCGTCAGCAGCATCTCACACAAAGTCAGTAAACATAGAAACGGCGCAGATCCCAGAAAGCGCCTCTAAAGTGATCCTACCTCAAACCAATCAATCAAACGCGAACGACATAGCAAAAAGCGTTATAAAAAAACTAACGAAACACCTAGTAAAGGAACTACAAGATGATGATTTGAAGAATTTTAGAGCAAAAAAGGTCGACAAGAAATCTGAATTCCGAGCTCATATACGCTATGATGAAAAGACTGGCGAATTGATAGGAGGAGATCACCCGTGCCATAGAGAATGCAAGGAAGGCGAGGAACCTATGATTTGTTATTACATGTTCCATTTAGAATGGTATCAGACTATGAGCAAGGCGTGCTATGATTGCCCATTTAATGCCACCGATTGCGAGAGGCTAGACTGCATACCAGCAGACGGAATGAACCGAGCTCTCAACGTTATTAATAGAAAAATGCCCGGCCCCGCCATTGAGGTACGTTCCCATTTAAATACTTGCGAAGTTTTAATTTGAATTTCACAAAATAACGCGCAGCATTTCAAAGTCGCCTAACATTTTTCGCCCTCTGTTTATGCCCTCAAAAATTGTTTGCTCGTAGATATTTGGAGCCCGTAAAAGTTGAGCCAAACTTTGTTTTGTCCAGTTACTTAAATGGGAATTTAATATTTTATTATTTATCGAGGCAGCTTCCGGTCGGATCAAATAAAACATTATTGCTTTGTGAATTTATGATTGCTCAGGAACAATGGCACCTCAGTTTTTTTCGTCGGTCAATGTTTTTTTGTAATTAAGCGGCTCGTTGGAGAGTTATGTTTATTATTTGGGATGCTTTCTGAAAAAGTCTTTGTTTGTTGATTTTGCCAAATGAGCCCTTTTGTTTCCTAAATGGAGGATCAGTGTAATATCAGTATGTACAGTCAAGGAAATTGATACCTGTGCCACTTTGAACCTTTTCATAATGAGTTTCATATTGCTTTGATTTGTATAGAGAGTATGGTATGTCACAGTGACATTTCTTGTGAAAAGGTACAAAGTGGCACAGATATCAAATTCTTTGACTGTACCTCTACTTACAGGTTGATCAAAACATCTCAATCTTTCAAAAAATCCTGCGGTTTTTTATTACAACTTTTAGTTTAACTTGTGTTTTTATTACCTTACTTTGTGTCAAATATTCGAGGTTCTAACCCCCAAACCAGTTAAACTGAAAAGCAAAATTAAATACTGACATTACGAAAAAAAAAACTGATAAGTTTCTCACGGCGCATTCTTCTTGGCGATGATGGTCTTTTCGAAGTGGTAGTAGACTCAAAAAATTCTTAAAAAGATGCTCTTAGGAGCTTATTTGCATCTGTAAATTGGATGACAGTACAATTTAAAATCGAGCTAGAACATGGCAATGTCAACTCTATCACAAAACAACACGACTCCACAGACTTTGAGCTCGTTAGATTTATCCTGACGAGTACTATTAAACCAATTGATTCCTGACTCAACATACAGATTTACAGTGAACATCGTAGTGACATTGCTTTGCTCGTCTAAGGCAGTCTTTGTTACGTTTTTTGTGACAACTGCACGTTAGAAATCAATTTGTTCTGTAGCGCCCTCCACCTATCGTCGAGTAGTAGTACGTCTACTGTCAATATGATATCTACATCTCGTTAACGAAGTTTCGACGTTCAAGCCATGGAAACACTAGGGGACAAATGTGCCGCGACACGTGTCCCCAGCAACGTCGGGCGAAGTCGCGTGACGTTGCCGGACTTCGCTGGGGACACGTGTCGCGGCACATTTGTCCCCTAGTGTATCCTTGGTTTTAATTGCATAAATGCGATTTCCAACTTTCTCTCTCTTCCCTAAGCTAACATCTGCCTGGAGAGAGATCTCTCTATTAGAGTTTTTCCCTACAGCTCGACAGTATTTTGGTGTGATGGGAACCAGGGACAAAAGTGCTGTCAGCATAAAAACATAGATACATGCATACAATCGCGCCTATGTTACCAAATGGGGTGGTAGGCAGAGCACACGAAACGTGACATAGACAAAACCATGATCACAGCATAAAAATTTGGATTTAAAATTGAAATAATAAAGAATTTTTTTTTTCAGGTTTGCCAACATGATAGGGTGATTGTGGACGTGGAAAACGACCTGATGACGGAAGGTACCACTGTCCACTGGCACGGGCAGCATCAGAGAGGTACACCCTACATGGATGGTACACCTTACGTCACTCAGTGTCCCATCCCTCCTGATACCACTTTCAGGTAAGAACTTCATAGTAGCTACTTTTTATAGGAAGTCTGTCAGTGGCCGTCTTTTGGCTGAGATGATAATGACTTTTTAAATACATACATAACCGCACCCAAAAATCACCTTAGTAAAGTAAAATATTCACCTTTATGTATCGAGATTGGCTCGACATGTTTCTGGACAATTTGTGACGTAGGTATCATCGGGAGCAATGTGGCGGAGGCGGCTACAGTTCGACGCGCACACTTGACTAAAATATATCAAGCCAACCTCGATATAAAGACGCGAGTGTTTAAAAGTTAATATTTAAAACACCAATCTTATTACCTTCATAATATGTTGTTTGTTGCTTATCGTCTAAGCGCAGTCTTAAATAACTTCATAACTATCCATCTGTCTATTCAACTGTCACCAGGCATATCACGAACTCTTTAACTAGATATTTGAAGTACTTCCTCATGTTTTCTAAATCCATGGCGCTTACAAATGATTGGTTTCCAGGTACCAATTCAACGCGTCACATGATGGCACCCACTTCTGGCATTCGCATTCCGGCATGCAGAGGGCGGACGGGGCGGCGGGCGCCTTCATCATCCGGCGCCCAAGGTCCCAGGACCCACATAGCGCGTTATATGACTATGATAGGTATGAATTAACTTATTTTTTTTTACAACAACATAATGATCACTAAAGGGCGGACAGTGGATGCAATATACGTCAAAGTCATGTCAAACGATATACTATAATTGATGAATTGATATATTATAATGGATATGACTATAATTGGTTTAAAGAAGAGAATACGGAATATTACACAAAAATAGAAAAATTATCAGAACAATATTAAATTCTTCTTGATTCCTTTTCGTAGTTTTCGTACAGGATTCCTGATGGCGATGGACACCAGATTTTACGCGTCTGTCAATCACAGTTTTACGGTTTGTAGATAAATTGTCATAAAAATCACATTTTGTTCCATGAAGGATAGATATTTCATAATTTCTGATATATGTATTTTTAATAATAAAAAAAAAAATATTGCTCAAAATTTAATTTAAGTCTTACCCATCTTATGCTTTTGTCACCCGAATGCATCCGCTGTCCGCCCTTTGATGATCACTTCTGTGCTCCCAAATGGCGTAAGCAGAGACACGTGAAATACACAAATCAATGAATGACTATTAACTCTTCGCGACAATTTCTAGCATAATTTTGGGTTTGAAAACAGATGGAATCATCATTCACACCTGTATTCCTTAATGGGGTAGGCAGAGCACATGAAACGTGACGTAGAGAAACAATGACCATTTCATGCTCCACGGCAACTTTCAGCATAATTTTGATTAATTAATTAATAAACAGATGAATGAGGTATAATAATGACAAGTTGCTAACCTGTCGCCAAAAGCACACGTAAACCTATTTCATTAGTCGCCTCTTACGATGTCTACGGAACTTCTCCGTATACTTCTCCGAATCTCCACACATTCTTAAGAAGGAAATGACTATATAAAAGGGTTCCAATTTTCTTATAGAAAAAAAAAAGGTCTGATGATAACTGATCATCAATGCCCGTTGTTATTGGAAATATAGTACTAATTCTAGACGTCAGTCAACTCAAGGAGATAATAGACTCAATAGAAACGCCAAGAACATTCTACCAAAGACAGATGAAACATCGAATATATTATTGTTGTTCAAGCTTGCATTGGGAACTTCAATTTCAATTCACTACAACACAAGTTCCCTCGGGAAACTTGTCATGCGGGCTGCAACTTGTATTGTTTCGTGCAGTAATACCCAGTTTGGGTTAGTGTTACTTTATAGCGTTATCCCACAGACTTATATCAAAATAGATGACTCAAGTGTATGTATTTCGCGTGCCGAAAAGGAGCCAAAAGGGAGAGCAAGGCTCTTCCTTTGACGCGATTTCATTTAATTTTGTACCACCTTGATTAGGTTTAACTGCCTAGAGACAGGACGACTTGAATAAGGCGGCGTCACCTTTGAATCGGTTTCTCTCGGACTGTCAATTCCATCACTAAAACGGTCATGTGACATTACAGTAGGTAGAGAAAAAGTGGCACGCAAGTTTCATATGCCCCCCATTGACGATCACTCCGGGATGTGGGTTTTTGCTAAAACTCCGGCGTCGCTCCGTTGGTTGTTCGCACTCTGGAGTGACGATTCGCCATTGACGATCAAATTGGACCAGGTTGATCGAGTTTTAGGAAAAACCCACATCCCGGAGTGATTGTCAATGGGGGGCAATACAAATGCTGGAACTCGCGGTATCTATTTTTATATAAGTCTGTGCGTTATCCTGTTGGGTGTAAATTATGATTACTTCCTGAATGTACCTTTATTGATTATGTCAAAATTGATGGATATAAAGGAAGATGAGGAACAAACAAATCAACTGCAAAACATGATCTTGGGAAATCATCCCAGATGCTAGTGAGGACTGAAGTCCGCAGAGAGAAAGTTGGAAGTTGTGTTTATGCAACTGAACGTCGAAATTCCGTTAGCGGGATGTAAGACACCACTTTGACAGTAGAAGTTCTGCTACTCGACGGTAGGTGAAGGTTGTTAGTTTTGGGTTGTGCGATTTGTGCGTCTTACATCAGTGGATGTCAACAAGTTTTCGCTCATCAGCTTAAAAGTGTGATTTCTGTGTTGCCCGAATTTAACGTGAGCGGAGCCGCGAGCAAAAGCTAGTTATATACAAGTATATCTAGTACCGTAGAGGACAGATCCCGTAGAGTACTAATGTCATTTTGGTTTTTCGGAGAAGATTCCACCAAACAATTGAAGCGATCGCTGTGGTCTTATATGGCTCTTATTGGCCGGCCCAAGATCTCGCGTAACGCTAGTGCCTTTTTCTCTACGGTTATTGGCTCTGGACAGTTTCTGTGACAGTGATGGTAGACGTTAGTAAGTTGAAATTAACTAATCTTTTGCGGGCCTGGGTGGCTAACATTCTCTATTGGTTCTGTTCTCTATGTTTAGTTCAACACAGGCATTAAATTGCCTACTTTGGGACTAGGTGTAAATATTGTCCGACGATATAAAAAAAAGTATATTACTTATTCAACCCATGACGTCGTTTGTCATTACGCGTCAGCTGTTGGACTCATTAAATTCAATAACCGTGATGGATGGCCCCAAACTTCAGCAACTGTCCAAGTTTGCTCATAAAAAGTTTATACGACTTCCAATTTATATGGTCACATATAAAGGCATGGTTAGGGAGGATTTATTGGCTTTCAAGCAGTTGAGTTGACTTTAACCTCAATTAACTTGAGTTTGAATAATCTGTTGGTTGACCACTAAGCGGTATCTGTCGTTAATCGGAGTTTAATACTAGCTTGATGTAGTTCTGTTATCGAGGTTAACTTTACGCATTTTTGTCTTATGACTTACAAAAATAAAATCGGCATAACCTGTAATAATACGTGTTGTAGGTGATGTGTCGAATAAAATCCAAATTGTTTGTAAAAAACGGAAAAGAACGGTTCGTATGACTAGCAGCTACAGTGTTCGCGAATGAACTGCGTAAATTTTACTACCGCCTTTTTAATCATATTTTTGTGCTCCGGACTACTACCCACAAATGTTTTTTATGTGACTTTATTATTGGTAAAACGGCGCTAGATGGCGTTACCAGTAACTACTAAGCACCTATACAAATATTTTCAAAAAGTAACTTATAATTTATACTACAAATCGTCACTTAGCTAACAATACCGCGTAAGTCAAAAATTGGCCATATGACGTTTTGTATACCAATCGGTAGATTATTTTTTT